>PVHY01014211.1:0-39111 GCA_004024945.1 Uropsilus gracilis
GGGGGGGGGGGGGTGAGGGGGTGCCCCTCCATTCCATCACTCTCCAGCTAATCTTCAGGAGGAGTAAGAACATATATAACACAAACCCCATCATAAAACAGGTGAGGGACCAGATAAAACTCCAGTCTACAAGCCTGAGCTGGACACAGCAGATGAACAATCAAAAGAACCAATCCAGGCGAGACAGGAGAAACATCTATAGAAACATGATATCATGAAGCGCACCTTTGCACTCACTGGGTCTGGAAGACACAAGACCTCATTTCAAGATGCCTTCTGGGAGAGCAAGGCACCTCTCCCCACTTTACAGGAGCGGAAAGGAAGGCCAAAGACTGGGGGCATCGGCCCCACAGCAAAGCTGCAAACTGAGGCAGAGGAGATGATCTACCATGGCCAATCACAATTGCCTGTATCCACAGAGAAACCTCTTCACCGGCAATGGCAGGGGGTTAGACCCCCTTAAATCTGATGCCAGAACCATAAGGTAAAGCAGCAAAACAACAGAGGTGGGGTTGGAAAAGACAGCCTCCAACAAGAAAGCATGGAAAGACCACAAATAAATATAGACTGGTTGCCCAATGCAAACTGAAGGCTGAAAACCTACCAGCAAGGCTCGCCTGGTTCCCAGAACACAGTCCCTCACCCAATGAAAGAACACTACCACAGAGAAGAAAGAGACTAATGGACTTAACATAGACTAGCAAACAACAAAGAGTGGGGTGTGAAAGAATGGAGGGGGCACCTAAGGGAGGGAGGTAGGGGACATACCCCAAAAACCATTTACTGAGGTTGTGATTTAAAGAATAAAAAAAAATAATAAAAAAATGTAGACAGTGAAAACAAAGACAAAATAGGTTCCTTGAAGTTCTCAAGCAATTTTAGTATTCAGAGTATAAACACTGAACTTGAAGAGATAAACCTGCAAACTGTCTAATTAGCTATATGGTAACCCTTAAAACAGAGGCCCTGAGATGCAGACTTGTGAGGTATGTTCGATGAAGAAACAGACAAGAAACAGGTTCTATTGAGAATCCCCTCCCTAGTCCCATAATTGCAAGGTAATGCCATATTTTTCCTTAAATTAAAACTCATTAAGCATCTAATAATCAGAACATGAAAGACTATTAAAATGTCCCTTAAATAAAAAGATAGTGTCATCATTTCATCCAGTCATATTACATGTAAGCATTGGGTCGGGTTTTAAGGAATTTAAATTTTCAGAAAATGGATAGGTCCTCCTTTGGCGCTACCAAATCCCCGAAACAGCTTCCCCAGAATGGAATGAACTCAGCAATGAGTACAGTTCATCAATACAGACATAGGTGCTAAAAGAATATTTATTAAGAAGTTCTTACATTCATTTGATTTTCATATTTGATTTTCAATGCTTTCTTGGAATTTTCATTACCACATAGGCTGCCATATTTGAAATGTCCGTGCTAAAGGTTGTAATGCCTTCTTCCTCCACCCCTACCTCCAATGCCTTCTTAATGATGGCACTTGGTTAATTTGCAGAACTCTGGAATCATATGTTTGCCATTAATTCAAGAGACCAGAATTTGAGGAACTTAGATTACACAAATCAATCCAAGCTCTTAAGGCTGAGCACATAAAATAAAAATGAAGTTATCCATACTGATATGGATTATAAGATCTTTATTTTTTAACCCACAGATCTAAAAATCACACATATCAGATCAAGCAGGAGTACCACAGTATGCTTTATTTTGCAGGTATTGATTCGTTCACTGAATTGTTATATCCAAAATTTTAGGTCGCAGCAAACATTAATTCTTTCAAAGACACTTAGATGAAAAACAATTCTATCATGACTTCAAAGTCCCACTGTCCGGGACAGATGCACTGTTGTACTGACATAAAGATGAACTTGGTGAACAAAGCTAGCTGAACACTCAGTTCATAGATTTGGTGCTTCCTACATTTTACTGGAGTTGAAGCAGCTTTTGTTTTAACTCCCTGTCAATATTTTGTATTTTAATCTTAATTCTTAAAGAATTAAACATACGTTTGCTAATTATTTTACAGCCACAACTAATGAGGAATTGTTACTGAACTCCTACCCAAAAGGTAGAAAACTTTTAAATGAACTCTTCATTTTGAATGTATCTGAATTTTCAATTCATGTACTTAGCAAGGTCACAAGATGATTTAAATCATCTGGCTTCTAGACAATCATCTCAGAAGTATTTATTGAAATGAAGCCTCTGATCTTTATGGTGCCATCATTTTGACCAAATTGCAAAGAAGCAATTCTTTTCAAAGGAGAACATTTATTAAAGAAAACAGTCTTTATATTCTTGGCAAACAGAAGAGAGCCTGAGTCTGTAAGTCCGAACTAGAAAGTTCTAAGGGAGATGTAATTGAGCAACCCGACTCTCTACTCCATTGGGGAACATAGAGCATTGAGATGCACATACTGATAAAATAGTAAAGATATTGATGAGTTTTATTTTTATTTAACATTCCCTAATTCCAATTATGGGCAAAGTGTTCTGGCATCAGTGAATGGCAGCAAGAGCATGGTGAGCATCTGCCTTGTGCTGAGAGGTAGATGGGAACTGAATCCTTGGATTTAACAACAAATTAATTTTATTTACAGTGTAGGCTGCATTATTTAATCCAAGGAACATTTCTGAAGTGAAAGATCTTTGGAACTTTTGACTTTGAGTTATATAAAGATAAAATAGCATGATAAAATAAATATCTGCCTTATGTTTGTAAGAGATCGCAAAACAGCTATTTGGACCCTAGAGAAATGTTAACACCATGCTTCCAAATAAAAGGGCAATTCAACAGGCTAGTCAATCAAGCAGACAATAGATGAGTGGTCTCTAGAACCTTACTTCCAAAGCCATGACCATCAGAGGCTCCTACAGGAATGTAAGTCTGTGGCAAGATCAACAAGTGATCTCTGGCTTGGTAGCCACCTGACTGATGACACCCAGGACCCACTAGCCTCTGAGTTAGCACTTGCTGCTGTGAGGGAAAAAAATCAATACATTAAAAATCTCTATTAAAAGTGATTCATACAGGGAATGGAGAGTACAAGAGGCACACAAAGTACAGAATTTGGTGGGAGTTTTTCAGTGGAAGATGAATTAACTTTCCAGACAAATTAAGGCTCTAAGGGGAAAAGATTCTACACCATAGACCTAAAAAAACATAATAGCAACACCTTAAAACAAAGCTGAAGATCTTACTTTATCCTTCAGTATAAATGGTAAGTCTGAGAGAGTCAACATATTCCAAACCCCAGAGGGAAAATAAAAGGTGGGGGTGGGGGGGAAGGGGGTGGATGTGCACAATGTGGGGAGAGAGCCCAGTGGACTCTGTGATGGACTATGGGTCAGTGTGAGACCACCACCTGAGGGGTTGATCTTTTATTCCTAAAACACAGTGTTGTAAACCAGTGTTACTTCAACAACAACAATAATAATAATGACATTCTGTTAAAATATAGTAACTTTTAACAGCAATGAAGAAAACAGCCAGATCTTTGCATTATAAAAACATAATATGTTGCCTTTTCTTTCTTTTTCCTTTTTAACTAGCCGATAAACACAGATTTAAATAATCCTGATTAGGAGGTGGGGAAAAGGAAGCCTGATTATGAACCAAATTTTATGTTTGCCACCAATGGAAATTAATTCGTTATGTCCTTGAGCTTATTTCCTGAAGCAAGTTAAATGTTCTAACAGCTTTAATTTTGCAAATGAACTCAAAATAGCAAAATACAAGCAACTGCAACACATCAAAATATGCTTTCATAATTGGATCGGCTTAAAATCATTATTTACTAAAAAAAAAATTCTAAGCAACAATTTTTCTTTCAATTACACTTTAACAAAAGAAGAAAAATAGAAACTGAACCTAATACGTTTTTCTTAAATAAGTGCTACTTCATGCCCAAGTTAACTAGCAATTCACTGGGCTTAGTCTGCAATTCATACAATCATTGCACAGCATTTCCTGGCTTTTTGCCAATGGAAACATAATTTCTGATGACCAAAAACAAAAAGTATGAGATTGAACTGATTACACAGACTGATAACCAGTACGACTTTTCCTTCTTCCAATCATATAAGAGATAAAGACAATAATTATAAGGAAGCCCAAGGCCACACCCACTGCAACAGGAATAAGAAAGTTGAGGTCAGAGTCAGCAGAACAGTCTTCAGCTGTCAGAAAAGAACAGACAGAGAGCAAGGAAAGGGAATTAGTAAGGAATGCAACTGAGCAGAAACAAGATATAAGCACTTTGAAAATATCCATGGCTTAGTCTTTTATAGCATTACCCCTATTTTTTATTTTCTATCCACTCAAAGATTTCTAAGCAATTGAGTCTCATTATCAATTCATCTGAACTCACACTTAATTCCTCAGTACAAAGAACAAAAGTTAAGGGAAGAACGGGAAAGCGTCCAAAACACAGAATTGCCCTTGCCTTAATATGGGGAGATTTTATGTTTAATTGTCTAATGGCACCAGGAACTTGCCTTAATATGGGGAGATTTTAATTGTCTAATGGCACCAGGAAAAGCTATCATCTATATTTAAAACCACCGCCTGTTATTTCCCACTCCCTTTCTCCCTTGCCACAACTATCGTTAAAATATAAATAAGAATTCTGTATACTACTACTTAAGAACTTAGGATGAAGAAAACTCAGTATACTTTTCCCACAGAGGTGTTAGGTTGCTTTCAGGTGATACAGAATTGTTTTTAGCTGAGCAATGGCCTGGAAGAATAATAACAGAATCCAACACAGCGCCATCCATTTGACTGGACCAAGAAGGCCATGAGCAAGTGCTATGCAGATTTGGGGCTCTAGATTCAGAAAGAACTGAGTTTGAGTATTGACTTCATCCAGTTACTACCTAGAGGACCTTTGTCAAATTATTTAATCTGGGTCTCAATTATCTCATCTATAAAAGGGGTAATAATAACATTCAATGATAAGGTATGAAGATTAAATGCAATTATATTTCCAAAGCATCTAAAGCACATAAGGTGGTCAACAAGTGCATATTTCCTTCCCTTTTCCTCCCATGTTTGTGATCCATCCAAAGTTTAGGATTTGAAGTAGCGAGATCAAAACAGGAGTATTTCAGTATATTGTTACTGGAAAAGCCAATACTCAGTGCTTTCTAAAATACTTAAATTGGTATCATGTGTTAATTATTGAAAGTTCAGAGACTCCAAGTGCCCGATTTTGACCTCAAAATTCCAAATTTAAACTAGTTTTACTATTATCAAAATGCTAATGAATTTTTTGTCCACTAGATTATATGGCCTCAATGAAGTCACTACCCCCTCCCCTTTTTTTTTCAAATTATGGAGTTACAGTAAATAATCTTTAAGGTCCTTTTCAGTAAAATCTAATGTATGGTTTAGGACTGAATAACTTCCGTTTTCTCCCTAAGCTTAATTTTCTCTCTTGTTTTTTCATCATTCATTCAAAACGCAGTTATGAAGTTTCTGAGTATATAGCATGAATTTCAGTAATCAGTAATGATATCAGCTTTTGTTAAAAGGATGTACTATTCTGGAAAGCCATCAGAGTGATAGCGGGGTACCAAGATAGTCCTCGGTAGAGAAATTCTGAACAAGCCAACATATATGTAGCACAAACCAATAATCACTTCAGTGTGAAAGTTGTTTCAAGTCTATTGATTAAGCTTCCTTCTTTTTTATCTATACATCCAGTATCTGTGCTGCAAGGATAACACGGAGTATGCTTCATTAGGGGCTGATTATAGCTCATCTTAATGCCAACAGCTTCTCTGTACACCCCCATCTACATTATGCCCCACAGGGGCCGTCTTGAAGAAGTAAGAGCCTAGTTGCTATGCTTCGCAGCTTCCCTTCCAAGAATGCTGTTAGCTTACATTTCATAAGTACCAGTCTGATGACAACACTAAATAGATTTTAATGCTCTAGAGATCAACACGATGAGGTAGAGAAACACAACACAATCTGTCCTAATTAGTTCATAGAATATTTCTATCTTTCTATGCTAATCAGGCATCCAAAGAAGAAAAAAAACACGAGAAGAAAGGCAAGAGAATAAATATGCTTGAACCTTTTCAGTCTCTACTGAGGACAAAAACAATTTTTTTAAAAACTCAAATTCTGAAGTGAGTTGCAGTTCTGTTGTGGCCTCTTGGGTCTCTTTTTTACCTAGGGAAAAATCACAAGCCTGAAATATTTACTTCATCCTGAACTGGAAGTCAAAGAAATCAGCCAAAGTCACAAAAGCTAAAAAATGTTGATGGTCCTGAGGACATTCAACTGAAAACCAAGTTTTAGCATATCTGATGGGTGTTTATGCTACACCAACATTTATTCGATAAATTATACGCAAAGGCACTGTGCTGTTTAAATTAGAAGTTTTTATACATTGAAAACAGAACATCGATAGTGGGACAATCTTTATTAATTCCATTAATAACTATATACTTTATCCTTGTAATGGCCATGTTAGTACTTAGGTTGGACCAAAATTCGGCCAGTACTTTTTAAAGACATACCTTAAAACATTGCACACCGATGTTCTCTTTAACAAAATTTGTCTTCAGGACCAGTAAGTAACATTTTTTATTTTAAGCAGATCTGAGAGAACAATTTTTATTATAAAGACATCTCAAAAAGCTGGAAGTGATTTAAAGATTAAAAGTTTCAACATTATCAGTTTTAAGGAGTAAAGTGTTTCCAAAACTTAGAGGCAAAAAAAATCTTGTTAGGTGCATGTATTTTTAGACAATCAATCAGATTGTAGGTTCTAAAACTGCTCATATCCAGCATGATGGCGCTTGAGACCAATAAAGTAAGCCAGCAACACTAGAATAAGGACTCCTGCCAAGGCTGCTCCCACCGCTATAGGCACAAGGAAGTTGTCATCTGCACTGCAGTCTTGCGCTAGATGTGGAAAAAGGACAATTGAGAACAAAAACAGTGACAACATTTCAAACCTGTACATTTTCAGCTATAATGATAACACCTCCCAACACACATGCTTTTTACATTAAGGTAACAAGTCATCAGTATTCATTACCAGCAAATGAGCTATTCCACAATGTGACTCGCCAAATGGCCAAATCATATATTTTAAGTACTCCTCAAAAGTCATTTCAGATAAAAGATATGTAAAATGATCGCATGCTTCCCAGATTTCTTGGACAGAAGATAATGGATAAATAGAATTAGCCTTTCCTTGATCAGGTTGTGGGCTTTCAGAGGTAAACTGTTAAGATGCTGCAGAAGCAGAGGGCCTAAGTACCACAGATTGTGAACTATTAATGAAATAAACCAAGTGAACAACTATACAAAGCAGATGTGAGGACTCAATGTACAGCAATTTGGATTTAGTCGTGAGAAAATTTATAAGCTGGCTCTGAGGGTATAACTTAGTCTCGTGATGTTCAGTCTAGTTTGAGAATCAAACAAAATATCAGCAGTTATCATTTCAAAATATTCTATCATGGGGTAAAGGGAACAGTGTCACGGAAGTATTTCAGAGGCACACTCAAATCAGCCTTGTTACACAAGACCTGTTTTAAAGAGGTGACACTAGAACTGAGCTTTTAAGGATGAGTAGGAATTAATCACTCAGGTAATGAGGGAAGGGCACTTCAGGCACATGATATAGCATAAACAAAAATATGGATGGTAAGACAGCACAATACACCGGGCATGGTAGTGCATGCCTGCAGACAGCAGCCTAGGAAGTTCGAGTCCCACCGGGGGCACGTAGCGAGAACTAGTTCAAAAAAATAGCTGGGCGTGGTGGTGCACACCTGTAATCCCAGCTACCTGGGAAGCTGAGGCTGGGGATTGCTTGAGTCTGTGGTACCCTGGGCAACATGAGCCTGCAGTTACACAGGCAAAAATAGCGAGACCTAGTCTCAAAAAAAAAAAAAAAAAAAGACAGCACAATACTTCAGGGGAAAGGGAGGCAGGTTGGTATAACTGTAACAGGTAAAGAGGAATTCTTTGCTGGGAGCAGAAAAATTGTTCTAGGACCAGTTCACAAAGACAGTGTCTGTTCTACGTCACTTAGCCTTATACTGATGGCCACAAAAGCATCAGGATTTTAAGCAGGGTATTTGTTCCAGAAGTTACGGGAGATGGAAGACTGGCAGTATTGTTATAAAGTACTTCTATCGTTCAATAAGGCTGTAAATCGGGTTAACTAAGTGCAGATGCAGAAGAGACAGCCTAGAGATCCAATGAGAAGGCAGGACTGACTAAATGGATGAGAGCATATGATAGTAGAATGATTTCCAATTGTTCACCTTAAGTGACTGTAGATGTTGGTGCCACTCATCATGATAAGGAATACAGGAGAAATAACACATGCATTTGTGCTGTTTACAGTTATTTTGTGGTGGGGGTGGGGGTTGAAGGGAGAGGTAAAAAGGAAATTGCTTAAGAGGAAAACTGCAGAGGATACCTGGGATCCCAACTAAGTGCCACAGACAAGGATATTTCTCAGCAAGGGCAAGTAGAATAAAAAGAATCAGTGATAACACCCTTAGGAAAACCAGTGTTTGAGGCATAGTTAAGGGGCAGGAAAAAGTAGAAAGCCAAGGAAGAAAAATAATTTCAACTATTACGAAACAGTGTAAAATATTAGAGAAAAAATATTAGAGAAGCCTAAGAAAAGTTCATGGATATAGCAATATGGAGGCTGAGTGAAATGACTGCAGGTATGTGAGAGAATGAAACATTATCAGTAAGGAGATAAAAAACTGGGATGGGAAATATGCACGTTTAGAACAAAGGGCAATAGGGATATAGTTAGAAAGTGGGCTCTAGAAAGCTTATCAGAGACTTAAATGTTTGTGGGATGAGGAAAATGGGCATTAGCAATTGACAGGTTGAAGATGCTGACTGTCAAAAGGTCTCCTAGGAAGCAGGAGAAAAGAAATTCCAGAAGCACTAACCAGGAAAAGAAAACCTAAGTCTGAAAAAGAAAGAATTCAGAGGGAAAAAAAAGTTGAACCACCTCTTCTATTTCCCCTTCTCTGGCCTCTTAACGTCCTGGTTCTTCTCGTAGCTTGCAATCGACCAGGACTGATAAATCAGCTAATTAAGCTTATTAGAATTCTGTCAAGAATGAGAATGAATAGGTACATAGAAATTCTGATTGTGCTTGCATTTAGAAATATGCCAGGCTTTTGGTGGCCTCTGGGGCATTTACTGGGAACAAGATGCAATCCTAGAGTGTATGGACTTTATGACATCGACTTTGGCTGCCAGCTCAGTGATCTGTTTTACTTACTTCTTGTTCTGGGAAAAATCCAGATAGCTGAGCGTGCCAGATGTGACTTGTGAATATATGGTGTCAAGAGCACCCAAATTGTGCCTCACCTTCAATTTCCCAAATTACCACCCAGGGTATAAACTATTAGGTGACATGTACGGTGAAGTATTATGCTTTGGATTTAATATAACTTGGTTTTTAGAAAACTCATTAATTTCTTATTCTGGCAATGAGTTCACAGTCCTCTCCCTTAAATTGGGTATTTGACCTAGTACTGAAACAACTTTCATAAATACTGCCAATAAGGCTTTCATATAACACAAATATCCCCAGAGTAGATCAAAAAGGCAATTCCACTAATACAAAGATCTTTCTAGATGCTGTCACTTAAAATACTCTCAATTATCATGTGAAGTATTAATTTATAATAACTATTGATTTTATGACTTCAACCTTTAAAAATTCTTTAGGTAATGAAAATAAATTTTGGTAAAACAGTGATTTTAACAGGACCAGATCACATCTAAAGAAAATCTCATTCTACTAAGTCATTTTGATCTGTTCTATTTGACAACTATACACTTGAAACAATATTGAAAATATTTCTGGGGAAAGGAAAAGTATGTTTACCGAATAATTTGTAAGCTGTGAAGGTTTTTAAAGAAAAATTTCATGGCTATTAAAACTTTATTGAACAGTCTTATGAAGATTTTAAAAGTATTAATTTTCAATTTGATGATAGTTCAGAATTGTTCTAAATATACTTTTCAATATGAGTTGAAAAGCTAACATACATAGTTGTAACAAAATGTAAAACTTTTCAATACCAATTGGGTTGAAATTTCTTTGAAGTTTCTTTGGAAAAATCAACATGAAGAATCATTTTCTGAAGTGGTATTGTTTGATCCCAAGAAAGATCAAATATATCACATGAATCTAAAAAGATATTTGAAGCTCCTCCATGTCACCCAAACATGTCTATACTAGTTCCAAAATCAAAGATATGGTAATTATTGATGCAAAAATTTAGCTACAGGGGTAAAAGATGAGGAGGTAAGTGGAAGAGGAGCCCAAGAAAATGAATTATGAATGAATTATGAATTACGTAATGAAACATACAAAATGCTTAAAAACAAGTCCTAGAGTAATTCTTTAAAAAATGCGAGTAATTTCAGGTAGTGCACACCATGTTAAAAATGTGATATATAACTAGCTTATCAGATTTCCTCTATAAAAGTACTCAACTGTGCATTTAGATTCATGAAATGGAAACTATCACTCAAAGAAATAAGAGGATTTCAAAGTCCTTAGTCACCAGATGAAGAAAGTGAGATTAGAAATGAAGTCATATGAAAATTAAGGAGCAAAGATGGGAGTCCTAAGGATTAACTGGCAGTCACAGGACTTAACAAGTTGCTATTGTATTTTTGTGCCACACTAAGGTGACAGGGATGTTATCTGGAAATTGGAAGATTCAAGTATTTTAGGGTGATCTGAGACAGCCGTTTGGACACAATCCTATTTTGCTTTGGATCAAAAGCTTGGTTTGTAGGAGTGCAATGTAAAGCCGTTGTGTGTGGGTATTAAGTATCAGCTTCAATTTAAGAACTAAGAAAAATGTTCAACAAACTACTCTAACGAAACTTCTACTACGAAATATTCTAGATCACTCATTCCCTAACTGACTACACATCACTTTCAGTTAGTGTTCTCTTTCACACACGTGCGTGCACACACACACACACACACACACATACACACACTCTCACTCTCTCTCCCACACACACATTCCCTGCCTCATCCTGGATCCACTGAGCTAAATCCTCTAGGAATGTAGTTTGGGAGTTTGAATTTTTATAGTAAGTGGTTCTTCTTAGATGATTCTTTGTAGCTGGCCCACCATCAGTAGAGCCCTAAGTATGGGACCATGTTCAGAGAATAATACACAGAACATTTTGGAAATAATTTAGTTATACTGTTTTAAACCCTTCTCAAATTTTTCCTTTTGGAAGAAATTGCCATTGTGTAGTATACAAAATCTTGACTTTAACCAACGGGAAAAAATGTGAGCAAATTTCCTTAAGAAATAAAAGAATCTTTATTGTTTGTTTTAGAAGCAGTATGTTGAGCAAATGGACAGGCAAATATCTAAAGAGGAAATACCATACATCAACTATTGGTTTAAACATTTGAGAAAAAAACATGAAAAGTATTTACATGGACCAGTTTCTTTATACAAATGCTAAAGCATGAAAAATGTCCAGAACTAAATAAAGTATTAGACCATCAAGGTGTTAACCCAGTAAAACAAACAAAACTACAAGAAGTACAAAGAACATGTGGGTATAGGAAATAATCATGTAAATAACAGTATATAAACTGGTCCATGTAAAATACAAAAATATTCAATGTAGTCAGATTTTCTATAAAACAGAGCTTATTAGAGGTATTTTAATATGAATCAGGTATATAATCTAAATGTAGAAATTTTTAGAAACATTAACAGCATTAAGCCCAAACCACCCATTTGTGCTTCTAAATTTTAATTAAAAAAAAAAAAGAAACTTGTTCTAACTTGTGAAAAATATCTAAGGCCCACAACATTCTTATAAGCATTCTTAAAAGGTTAACAATCTTACACTAAAAACTATTTAAATAAAAAATTTTTAGAAATCAAATTTATTATTAGTCTTTAGAAGGTGCTTTTAAAGCTGGCAATGCAGCTCAATGTAGCTTTAAAGAAAAGGCTAGTCAGGAATTCAATTCTGAGTAAGACTTTCAGGATTCTCTAAACAGAGCCAATCTAAGTATTTACCACTCCAATATGACTCAAAAAGTACTTCTAGACATACAGATGGCTAAAATTCAATCTCCTCTGTATGTGTGTACACCTAGATTACCATATTCCTCCAACATCCATGATTTTTCCAAACCCATGATCTCCTTATCTTCCAGTGAAGGGGGGAGGGGGGAGATGACAATCTCCCCACACATAAATAGCAACCTTCCATGTTGCATACACATGGTTTTTCAAACATTTGCTCAGCTATTTCAATATTGAAAAAAGGCTCCCAGAAGCAGCAGGGATGCTTGATGAGTTAACTATCAAGCTGAAATGCTTTGCTTTCTCATATAAACATTAGGTGGTGCACAGTAAATGGACAATTGCTGCATCTCCCCAGAGCACAAAACTGAACACAAAGTACATGAATTAATAATGATTCTACCATAATGAACAATGACAATGTAAGTTTTGATTAGCAAAGAACGATTTAAAGATTAAAGTCAAATTAGTCAATGTGGATTGGAGGCAATCGATGCAAGTGGAAACAGAAAACAACTTTTCAATGGACCAAGAGAAGACCAAGACTTTCTAGTTAGGTGCAAGTTACTTTTATAAGTGTAATTGCACTTCATTTAGCTTCTAGGACATACTGGCATTTCTTCTTTAAGGAAAAGAAAACACTACCACCAACAAGGACACTGGAAGGCTAAAGAGAAATCTACACTAATTTTAGCACCCCATGTAGAGGGCAATTTATGGGTACAAGGGACTACCACCCTAAATTGGCACTGCCTAGCAATTCTTTCTAAAGCACCTACAAAATGGCTTCACTAGTTGGAATAGTCTTGTGTCCTGCAATTTAAAAGACTGCACTATCCAGTTTTTTCTTCAAAAAGGATTAAACAGTAAGATTAATACCTATTCTAAAACTTAAAAAGCTTTTGTGTCATTTGTCATTACAGTCACTTTAAATACAAGTATATTCAAAAGGCATTTAAAAAGCATTCATTGCTCAGAACATAATACTAGACCCTGTTCAAATCTATTGGTGTATCTTTCATAGGTCAGATATGCAGCAATGCCAAAGCAGCTAAGTTAACCTGCAAACAAAAATGGCAAAAAAAATGCAAAAGAAGCAAGTACAAATTCACTGTAGAATGTATTGTCTCAAATGACTACATGCAGGAAGATTTTTTTTAATTGGTTTTCATAAACTGTATTTCTGATCAGAATATCTAAAATGGAAACACCAGAATACTAATTCAAGACAATAAAGTAGAACCTAGAGTCTAGATAATTTGGTACATGCCTTTTGCTGTAGAAATAATAATCATAAATTCCTTGGTTGGAGAAAGCAAAATTCTATGACTTGTTTGTAGTTTTGGGAGAATTTTTATTTACGTGTGAAAGCCCTACACCACTAATTCTAACCAACTGCAACTAAATATACCTTAAATTCAACAGTTTTGCATATTGGAACTTGTACTTGCTTTATTGTTTTATAACAGATCACATGTGGATTAATGTTACAGAGTCTGATATCCAGCATAACTCTTTCTTCTGCCAATTAGGTAAGCAATCACTATAACGATAATCAAGCCTGAAAGACCAGCACCAACTATAATGGGTATTAGAATGGTGTCATCATCCAGCGAACACTCTTGGGCTGTAGGTGAGAGAAAGTGTGTAACAAATAATGAGTATAATAAAAAAAAAATGTTGGAAAGTAAAAGATGTTGATTCAAGTTAGAAATTCACTTAACAAGATCAACTTTCAGTAATTAAGACAAGCATATTTTAATGACAAAAACCAGAGAAAATTATGCATTGTTTTAAAATTAAAATTCTAAAACTTAACATGTCTTTCATTCATGTATGTGTTTATACAGATAGTCATATACAGGAATACATATGCAGGTTTCTCTCACTAGCCAAAAGTAGAGTTTCTATGATTTGGCAGATTATTCTTTGGATCATAGGGAATAGGGAGGACACTCTACTTTTGGATAGCGAGGCCTGCATATGCATTTACAAATAACTAAACAGTACTGTATGGAATGCAAGCATGAGAACAGTAGACGTTTGTGTCTATTTCAAGTCTTTTCCAAAATAGTATTAGTGTATGAGAAATGAAGAGAGCTAATCTAGTCCATTTCTACTGTTAGATTAGCCTCTCTGTAGCAAAATGCTTTTTGGTAAACTGGAACAGATTAGGAAGGTTTTAGTCATGGGAAAAGGACAGGCTGTATCTAAAATCCTCTAAGGTGGAGGTTGGCAAACAGTCTTATCTGGTCCAAGAACTTAAAATGGCTTTTAAACATTTTAAATGGTTGGGGGAAGAAGAATATTTTGTGACACATGAGTTATATGAAATTCAAATTTTAGTATCCTTTAAATATCATTGGCACATAGCCACCCTCATTTATTTACTGCCCATGGCTATTTTCCTGCAGTAACAGCAGAACTGAATAAACAAGAGACCATCTGGCCTCCATTTACACTACCTGGGCCCTCACAGAAAAATGTCTTCAGAGCTCTAATTTGAGTGAGACCACAAAAATCAAGAACCTGAGACTTCTTACTGGTGTATGTTTATTACATTTATCATCCAGGGCTACCAGCCCACAGACTATTTTCCTTTGTTCCTAGAGAAGTAGTGGGAGCCTGTAAAATCCAGTCAGTTCTACCTTACCACAAGTCTATTTCCTCTTGCTATAGTCAAGTATTACCAGTGTGTTGTATATAGAGATGCCCACAGTCCAGAACTGAGCTCCACAAATAGATTATGCATTATTAGTATGCATTGCTGTGTGCTCCACTGGGTATCATTTGTAATTCTATGTACTTAAAAATCAAAGTTTCAAATTCCAGAAAGAACACAGCTCATCTCTATTACAGTTGACTAGATAAAAAGGCTTGAGCTGATAGTAGCACTGCTGGTGATTTTAAATTCTGAACACAAATCTGGACCTAAAATTAGGATAATAATGTAGGGGAGCGAAGAGAAAGACCCAAAAATAAGCCTATTTTAAGGGATATCAATAAAGTTTAATAATAAAATAAGCCTATTTTAAGGGATATCAATAAAGTTTAATCAATAAAGTTGAAGTTTATCAGCAAAACTGACCAAAAAAAGGAAAATTAATTCTTAAAAATACTAAAGTATGATTAAATTTTCTGTTCACTAGAATGGAAGAGCCCAACTTATTTTAGCCCAACCAAGTCAAGCTAAGTATTCAGCATTACTGTAAAGGCAGCTGAAGGGCTCATAGTGTATTTGCTTTTAAACAATTTCCCCATTTCTATCTAAATCATAGAAAATGGCTGTGGATGACTGGAATAGCTCTACTCAGCAGGACTGTGATCCACAAACCTCCAATTTTATGTAATTAGTTTAAATGGAAAAGTCAAGTACGGAATTTTATGTACCTTTTTTCCTTCATGCAAATTTTAATTTCATAATGCCAAATTCATCTCATATTCATATACACACACTATAATGAGCCCTTCCACAAAGCTTTTCACTAAAATCTGATCAATACTATCATAAACCCTGAGCAGATCTTCAAGAAGCCTTTTTCACACTGGTACATGTTTTGAAAACACTCTAGCTCCTTCTGGCTGGTCAAAACAGAATTCATGATATTGGAGCCTTTGGTACCACAATCTTTAATAAATTAAGATCAAACTGCTCTTATTCAGGTATGAACATGTTTCTAGCAAGATGATCCCAAGGAGGCAGATGCGAGATGCTCAAAGGTGCTGCTGCCCACAGCCACACTTCCCACAAACATAAAAAGGGGATGAGGAGTGGGGGTATACCCACACCTGGAGTCAAGCTAACTTCATGCTATCAATGTATACCTTTAAGAATTTTGTTGTTTTCAGATCACAAAAAATTGTACTCGAAGCAAAATTATTGAGTGTAAACTAGAGTTACACAACTTGTCTAAGGCTAGGAGAAGTGTGCCATAAAGCCAAAAGGTAAATTCCTATTTCTCTACCTCAATGCTTCAATTTCCGTGACTCAATGGAAAAATCTACCCATCAGTCAACATAAGAACATAAATTATAAATAAAAGTTGCTTGACTCTTACCTGTAGAATACTTTCCTTCCACCACATTAAAAGGCTGAACCTTTAGACTGAAAGTATTTATTTGAAATGTTCCAGATACTGGAACAGTCTGCTCTTTGTTGCACATGTATGAACTTCCCAGTGGGGCATCCCAGTAGCTGAGATTGTTATTTGCACTGTTGAAAACTTTCAAGAAAAGAAATATGTTATTAACTTCTTATCATATCAACATAAAAAGAGGACAGTTCTCAGGAGTTTTCACAGCTAGGTGTATAAGGTCTACCAACAAAAAAGCAATTCTTATGATCATTAAGCCCCCTTCATTAAGTTTCCTATTTTTCTGCAGATGTCCCAGAGTCTAAAATTCTGTCATAGTCTTAGTAATTATCCACCATGCATCAAAATATGGGATACTGCAGAAGATCAAACACTCTAATTCTAAGGTACTGACTTTAAGTTGTGGTCAAAGTACAGTTTTTACATAGAACCTTCTGTTCTCTTAAATAAGGCACTATTAGGCAGCAAAATAATTATGGTTTCTCTTCCTTCAGTGTAACCCACTCTTTTCCCCCCAGGCCATTGCTTACCAGAGCCATTAATTAAAAACATGCTGATATTCACTTCTTTCAGATAGAATCGGTTTTCATTTTTCTGTTTGAAAGAGAGGTCTCAGTTAATCAACATATCATAAGTGTATACAGGTACAGTTAACATCCACAGAAGAAAAGCAATCTAACACTATTACCCAGAAGATAAAACCAAGTTAGATCAGGGTAGAATCAATCATAACTAAGTAAACAAGAATTCAATGTGACAGAAACCTCTTTCCTCTGTATTTTGTTTCTGATTTTCAGACCACAGATGTAATTGTGTAGTTCTTCAGAGAGTTAAACAATGCACCCCCTTCCATTTTATGCCTCCTATGACTTGCTGGACTCTCAACACCTCTGGGTGGATCACAACAGCCTCCCAACTGGGCTCCCTGCCTATATACCCCTCCAGCTCTAACCTTTCTTTCACTATTATCTTTCTAAAGCCCTCCTCTGATCAGAGGTTCTAATTATTTCAGCGCTTAGCATATATAAGGAAAGAATTCCAAATGCTCGGGGAGCTAGCAAAATGAACCAGACCTTGGGTCCTGCCCCTACCATGCTTGCAATCTGCCATGAAGTTAAAATAAATACATAAATAATCACAGGACAAATAACAAAGTGGTATGGTGTGAAAATTGAAAGGAGAGAAATTACTTTTCAACTAGGGGAGTAACAGAAATAATGCAAGCTTAGGAATGGGACATCTGAATTGGGCAGGATTCAACTGAGGAACCATTCCAATGCGGGGTAATCAAAGTACAAAGATACATGGTTAGTTAGTGAGCTGGGATTTGAATCCAGGAAGTCTGGCTGGCTATAGAGCTTATGTCCTGGTTATTACTGCTCTCTCCTCCAGCATTAAATATACACAGGGGACAGAGGGATAGACGCAAGTCACAAAAGAGGAAAATGCAGGTTACACTGCATGATAGAGCAGCAGTGGGGGGGTGGGAAGGAGGGAGAATGTGTGAATACCCTACAATGGAATTTAGATATTATCTTTTTTTTTCTTAAGAGACTAAGTCTCGCTACATTGCCCGCTTTAGTCCTGGACCCACAGACTCAAGTGATCCCTAACCTCAGTCTCTCAGGTGCCTGTGAGTACAGGCACGCGCCACCATGCCCGGCTATTTTTTTGAGACTAGGTCTTGCTATGTTGCTCGGAGTAGTCTTGAACCTGCGGACTCAAGCAATTCCTGGCTTTGGCCTTCCAGCACTGGGATTACAGGTGCGCGCCAAAGCACCTGGCAGAATTTAGATATTATCTTATTGGTAAAACAACCTCTGAAGATCTGAGAAGAGCAGATTAGCTGATACAGAACACTAAGGAAAGGATAGAAAAGGGACTGGTTATGAGACTGAATGGTCCAGGTAAGGTAATATGGTGGAATGAGGGCAAGGACAGTGGGGAATGCAAACAAGGAGACAGACCCAGAGATTCCAGGAGGACGTATAAAGAAGGTCTTAAACTCATCACATCTTTGCTGTTCTTGGTCTGGCATTCAAAGCTCTTCCTAATTTGTCCCAATTACTTTTCAATATTTATCTTTCACCAAATATGCCACTTCCTCATTTTGGAGGTCTCTTTATCTCAAGATAACCTGCTTTTCCACAGACTCTCCTTACCTCCCTATGTATAAATCTCACCCATCCTTAAAGGTCCAGTTCAAAGGCAATCACTTCCATTAGACCTTCCCGGTTCTCCTCCAGTCAGAATTAATCATTTGCTTTTTTCCCTCTCATCTAGCATTTTGTATATATTTTCCGTAATACTACAGTGTCCAGGAATCAAGTTCAGAAACCACACAGCAAGGCATTTAAGGCCTTCAACAAAAACAATAGTTCTTTGTGTTTATCTCTACCACTAAAATGTGGATACCTTAGAAGTGTAGGCCTTCTCCTTTGTATCATACCATAGCATCCTACATGCACACTCGAATACAATAAGGCCTCCCAAGAAGCATCTGTCCTGGCAGGGTTGGGATGGGCCTCAGTGAACTTAGATGGCATTGTAGGCATCGTGTTACTTGATTTCTCAAAGTACCTATAGCATGGCTAAAATGCCACTAAAATGCCACTATTTTGGATTCATTTAAAAATAATCTGCTGGACCCAGGCACAGTGGCATGTGCCGGTAAGTTTCAGCCTATGAAATGGCTGGGACCAGGGATCGTGGTTTGAGTTCCGCTCGGGGCAACACAGCGAGACCTAGTCCCAAAAATAGCTGGGCGTAGTGGTGCACATCTGTAACCCCAGATACCTGGGAAGCTGAGGCTGAGATTGCTTGGTCTGTGATACCACAGGCAACATGAGCCTGTGGTCCCATGGGCAAAAATAGCGAGACCTAGTCTCAAAAAAAAAATAGTCTGCTGGGCAAATTAAATATTGATTACTAAAAATATTTTCCCATGGATGACAAAAGGAACCATGTTCCTTTTAGGATCCTAAAGCTAGTAGGATCAAAATCATTCAAGAGGGAATGAACCTAAAATAGTACTTTGCTCTTTCTTATTGACTATAATACAGACCCTAAGATAACCTTCAAAGAGAATGTGTCTGGGAGGCTTGCTTCTACTGTACTGAAGAGGACAAGGTTACTAGATGTTTTAAATAGTAATTCACTCATCATATATGTGCAAGTTTAAATACTGAAAGGGGAAGATTTTTTTAAATCTTTCTTAAAATATAATTGCCTAAAATAATCCTCAATTAGTGAATCTACAGTTCATAGAGTAAAAGGTTTTTGAGTCAAGATCCCAAGTTCAGATATGAAAACAAGTAGCAGATGCAACCTTTTACATATCAGATATCAAGAACCTTTCCCTGTCCCCAGATACAGTAATCTAACAGAAAAGCAGACTTTTATATATGTTTACATGATAAAGTAGTTATAGTTTCCCTCACCAATAGCTATTCCCTCTTTCCCATCCACATTTGCTACAGCTGGGACATGTACACCGCTCAAAACTTATGGGGATATAATAAATTTCTTCTGAAAAGGTAGAAATAAAGGTCCCAGACAATTTATGTGAGCAAAAAGAACAAGTATGCTTAACCTAAAATCTTCTATTTAGGGTTCAACCTTTGAGGCAAGCATGAGCAACAAAAACTCAAATGCCGCTCTCATCCACTATGCTGATTTAATGCACATCCTTACAGAGAGCCTTGTACATATTGAGTACTCAATAAACATTAGCTATTGTTATTACTGATATTATTACAAATAGTATACCCCACCAAGTCTATTAGTCAACGAGTTTCTAACCAAAAGAAAAATACAACCATTATTTTTATAAATATTATTATATATATATGAACTTTATATATATATATATATGAATAGATAGTTTTTGATGTGTGTTAATTCTTGTTCCCACCTTAAGGTCTCTAACAGCAGAATGGCTATTTTTGGTGGACATTAATACAAGAATTCAGCCCACTGAGTGATCCTGAGGGATTAGCAGGCGATCAATGGGCGACACTTTATAATCAAATAGTGTTGAAATGGAAATCAAAGCTAAATATCTTTCTTCAGACACATCATACACCTATTTTGATATTTAGAATTTCAGGTGTTTCTAAGAGAATGACAGTAATTTTAGAAAAATCTGTTACTCACCACAAAGACAAAGTCCAGATACTTAATGTTACTGCTATTCAGCCTAAGTAGAGCAGTCTGTGGTTGGCAGCTGCCAGTGAAGTCAGTTACATTGGGGTTGATGTTAATAACCGAAGCAACCTTCAGGGGCAGAAGTTGGAAGGAGGGGAGGAAAAGATTAACCATCAAAGACTAAAGCAGAACTTTATACTCTAGGATGACTAACTTCAGTGGAGAACAAAAAATCCTTTTGTCTGGATACTGAAGTTTATGGGATCTTACTCTCGAAACAAAATTGGCACAGGCCCTCAAGCTATGACTCAGATTATTTTTAAAAAAGAAGGATGCTTCCTAGGTCATGAGTCAGATGAAAAGGCACTTTTTATGGAGCCGAAGAGCCATCTGCCTTGCATGTTTTAAGTAGCAGTACTCTGGAAATGGGCAGTTTGTTGGCACGCCCTCTGTAGTTTCAACTAGAAGCTACAGCTGCAACTAGAAGTGACATCGTGACCTTAAGCAGATAGTTGCACTATTCCCGCCCATCCACCTACAGTGAGTTTCAGATAAAAATATGAAAGATTATTTTAAAATAACTGAAGTAAGGATCACACACTTGTACTCTATTACTGATGGCAAACAGACCCTAACTGTCTTTAAACTGATAGGTTCCCCGCTAAGCCAACACCTCGACTATGTACATTAACTCTTCATGGTGGTAGTAACTCCAAACTAAACAAAACTCAACAAGTCAATATCAAATCTCCATTTTAAATAAGACCATTCTCTAGTGTAACACTGCTCTTTTGGGCTGAAACAGGATACACATATTTGCAAGGAGATACAAATGAAAACAGACAACTACCTTCTCATCAGTGATGTTCAGCTGCAGCCCCATATTAGCCAGAAGACAAGTAATATTGCCATTCTTAACCGAATAGGATCCAACCACTGGATTTTCCTTTGGACTGGGTGTGGTAGGGGATGGTGTGGTGGTGGAAACAGTGGGCATCACTGTGGTTGTGCTTTTATCTTTAGCACACAGATACTCTAAAACAAACGACAAAGTTAACTAAAGTTGAATTTATGAAGGTCAGGGAAAAGCAAAATATTCCTCCTAAGAGGTCAGGAGAGAATACCTTGGTAGTTTTATTTTCATAAATGGGGCGCAGGATCTCTAGCCTGGAGCAGACAGGCTCCAGACATGTACATCACTCTTGCCACACACACTCATCTTTTCAGACCCTGAACTCCCATTACTCCCAAGGAACTTCACCCATCTCTGATGTAAAAATCAGAGATATAAGTTTGAAAACCTTTCACCCCTAGCTAGGCAGCCCTCTCCTATCCCATATATAAACACTATATGGGAGGACAGTAGTTACCAGAAAAAATGTTTAGAAATCATTAAAGGATTTAAACACAAATGAATCTTTTCTATGTGCCACCCTTCCAGCAAAACAGACATTTTCAACCTCTCTTTTTTAGGCTGTTTCCCAGAACTGGTAAGAAATTACAACATTGGTATAAACTAACTCAAAAGTTATAAAATCAATTCATAAAACTCAAGATAAAAATACAGAAATCCAATTTGTAAGTTTTGGTCTCAGATCATCAAAAACTAAAGAGCTGATGATCAAGCTATTTGAGGATCTGTTCAAACAAACAATAGGTTTTGTCAGTTGAAAACATTATAGGTGGAGGATTTTAAAAGACCACAGTGCAGGCATCCTGTTTGTGATGCCTACTGTAGTGAAATCATCAAATCTTGGGTAGATTCTTCATTGGTCCTAGTACTCAAAGAAGAATGTCAGATTCCTTGGTGGGTTTTACAGGCTTTCAAGCTCTCAGGAAACCAGGTACACAGGCTCACCAGGAAGGGAAGCTGGGCCAATTGTGTGGCAAGCAAGCAGGCTAGGCAGCAGTCTGCCTCCCAGGCCCTCAGGAATCTCCATGCTCTTTCCCTGGGGTCTCTAGTGTTCTTTCCTTTTTATGTCCTCACCTCTCTGGGTGATGCCACCCCTTTATCTTCTCCCAGGTCCAGGTGAGCCCACTCACACACACAGTGCACACCCACTGGGCCCAGGCATACACAATCATAAGGAGAGCACACCACAGGTGCTGGCCAGAGGCTAATGGAAGTAGAAGTCTGACCAACTCATTTACCCTACAAAGACCAGTCCAGAAAATGTACATCATTAAGTTAAAGGTGCAAGTTCACAAGAACTGCTCTTATTTATAAAACATGTAAAGTCCAGTGTAAGCTATGAATAAGTCTTAATACAACTCCAATTAAAGCTACCTGACATTCTATGTATTGGGTCCCATGGGTAGAAACACATGCTTCAAGTGCTCACCTTTTGTGCTCACTGTGCCATTCTGGACAAAAGCCTGAACGTGAACATCCCAAAAGTGCTGGACAACAGAATCCTCTGAAGTTGATAAACTACTGCATCTAAATATGTTATTCAGTGGCAATTCATATTTCACAGACGAATAAACAGTACGAATTCCTATATAAAATAAAGATTAACAGTTAATCTGTTGGAGAAGGCAGGAAGAAAGTATAAAAATTATATTTGTATGAAGTATATAAAGTAAGAAGCCAAGAAGAAAGTAAGAGTATAAAAGGCAGGAAGAAAGTAAGAGTATAGGGAGGAAGAAGAAAACAGGGGAGGTGAAGGGTACATAAGATTAAGAAAGATGGTTAATGGGTGTTAAGGAAATGGTAGAACCTCGGGGCACATAATGACGTAACATATATACATATACACATACACACACACACACACACACACACATATATAATTTTAAAACATTCATCAGTAGAGTTAGAATGAACTGTACACTTAAAACTCGTTCATTTTATAGTATGCACAGAATATATCAAGAGCCAATAGAGCTTGAAAATATTTTCCAATCCCTAACCAATCAACCTGGAATTTCCTAATTAGCACCAGGAATAAGCCACTTATAAGCCCCTGCCCCTTCCCTGAGACAGTTGTACCTAGAAAGTCTCTTGTTAATAACCTCAACCTACATTTTTATTGTCCGTAAATACCCTGTATGCATAAGCTATTGTAATATCTTGGTTGTTCTACATCCATGACTCCTTTAATAAAGTCAACTGAATTTCTTTTAAAAAAAGTGAGAGTATAAAAATAATATATACTTGTATAAACTCGGGCGTGGTGGTGCAGACCTGTGATCCCAGCTACCTGGGAGGCTGAGGATAGGGATCACTTGAGTCTGTGGGTTCTGGACTACCCCGGGAATCATAATGAAACCCAGAAACCTACAGGAAACAGTGAAACCTAGAAACCTAGTCTCTAAAATTCTCTCGCTCGCGTGCTCTCCCGCGCTCGCTCTCCCTCTCTTTCTCTCCCTCTCTTCTCTCTGTGCCTGCCCCATCCCACCCCTGAAGTGACAAAACATGGCACATTCAGGGAACAACTAATCTAGTGTGGCTGAAACATAAGGTGTAAATCAGTAATGGGACTTAACAAGGAAAGATGAGCTATAGCTGGTCATATTTTGAAGTAATCGCTGTGACCTAAGGTGAAGCTTTCTTAGAAATGTAAGGTTTGCTTGTTTTTGAAGCTGGTAATAACACACCTATCATTTATTTGAAGAAATAGAGCAAAATTGTAGAGGATGGGTCAAAAGAAAATGTTTAAGGGAAGAATTTTAAGCAAAAACTAGTTACAGGCCAGGCATGGTGGCATGTGCCAGTAAGCGGCAGCCTAGAAAGCCGCAGTGGGGACCAGGGATCGCGGTTCGAGTCCTGATTGGGGCAACGTGGTGAGACCTAGTTCCAAAAAAAAAAAAAAAAGCTGGGTATGGTGGTGTGCACCTGTAATCCCAGCTACCTGGGAAGCTGAAGCTGGGGATTGCTTGAGCCTGCAGTTCCACGGGCAAAAACAGCGAGACCTAGTCTCAAAAATAAAATAAAAACTAGTTACAAGTTTGACAACCTGGCTAAGGGGAGAGGTGAGGAGGCTGCCTAAGATGGCGAGGGCTGGTAGTTAAGAGCAGCGAGGCAGAACTGAAAACTTATCTAAAGTACAATCAACAGGACTTCATGACCTAACAAGGAAGAGAGATGGGCTAATCAAGGATTTTAGGCAGCTCTCCTGGCTGCATGAGACTACAAGTGCCTTTCTCTTCCTAATAAACCTGTCCTTCAAAAATGTCTTTAAAAAAACAAGAATTTTACAGTAAATACTTATTGTTACGCTATCCCATAGTAAGATATAGTAACTAAAAATAAGCATTTGGAACCTTTTTCTGGATAAAATTTCATTTCAGCAAATCTTCAGAATGTGAAAGTACTGTAGTTTTTAATTATAATGCCTATAGTGAAACATCAACAGAATAATTACACTTATTTATCCAAATGACTTATGAGTTTCTTTTGGAGAAGTAGTAAGGAAGAAAAATACCCAAGGTCCTTAATGTGGGCTGCCTCTCCATCATGTAGAAAGGCAATCAATTAATGCGGCCTTGGCACCCCCTAATGGCCAAAGGAAAAAAATCCTTTATTGAATGAACTACAATATTTTTCTTCAAAATAGTTTCTCATTGTTTAACACATATGAACTGAGAGATGAACTGGATTTATACAGATACCCCTAAAGATAAGCAAAAAAACAAGGTGTAGATAAATTAGTGATATACTATGAATCTTTATCATTTTTAAACTATGTACTGTTTATGAACATGTACATATTAGTTGAAAATAAATACATGTGAATGGGAAGGCTACACCCCAAATTTGTTGAGTTGTTGCCTCTCAGAAGGCAGGAAGGAAAATGACTCTGGGGAATGGGTACAAAGGAAACTTCAACATAACTGGCAGGGTTTTTTTTTGAGACTAGGTTTCGCTATTTTTGCCTGTGGAACTGCAGGCTCACGTTGCCTGGGGGCACCACAGACTCAAGCAATCCCCAGCCTCAGCTTCCCAGGTAGCTGGACTTATAAGCGTGCGCCACCACGCCCAGCTATATTTTTTTGGAACTAGGTCTCACTACGTGCCCCCATGGAACTCAAACTGGATCCCTGGCCTCTGCTGCGGCTTTCTAGGCTGCTGCTTACAGGCATGTGCCACCATGCCCAGCCTATCTGGCAGGTTTTAATCTTTAATTCAAAAATTAAAAAGAGGAGGCAAATAAGGGGAGGAATGGCATTTATTAATTTTGGATAATGGGTTGAGGAGGAACAAATTTGTCACCCCAAAAGGTACCTCTTTGGCATAGGGGATATTTTGAACAGGTTATTTTTAGGAAACAGCAGATACAGGAAAAGCTCAGAAAGAAGTTCCCTTGGAGTGGGAACACAGAATATATTCTACACCTTGGTTTTTTTGCTTATCTTTTAGGTGTATAAATCCAGTTCATCTATTTGTTCATATGTGTTTAAAAAAAAAAGAAGTTACCCTTGTGTAAGAGACATTTATCTGTTAAGAAAAAAGGGTGTCACCCTCCCAATTTTAGGAAAAGATAAATATTATCAATGATATCTACACAGAATATGAGCTGGAGGTGGTGGGAGTGGGAGAGCCTAGCAAAGAAAAATCCCACTATGTCCCAATGTCTCTGTCTAACCCAACAGACAACTATTTACCAAGCATTTGCTTTTTCTCACATGCCTATAATCTGTCTTCCTCATTTTCAAAACCCCACACCCAATATTCTTCTTTTGTCTTTAACTGAAATGCTATTTTAAGGTGATGGCCTGAGCCATTTCAGGGAATTGCTGTTCTACTGGGTACCTCTCATGCATACAGGTGTACATGTTATATTATTCTCTGTACTTCTCTGTATTTTAATCACAAAAAAAAATTGAAAATAATAGCAGCTTCAAAGTTAACTTCAATATCAGATGCCTAAAAATAAAACATTTATACTTAGCAAAAGTTAAATATAGTCAAAAGCCCATTTAAGGAAATCAAGTCAAATGTCAAAGTTTTAAATATTGCATAAAAGCTAGTAAAAAAACCCCTTCCATTATTTAAAATAAAAAAAGGGGGGAGAGGTAAACAATTTAGCGTCCACTGTTTCTCCAGTCAAATATATCAGATTAAACCCCACCTCCTTTCACTGCTACTGCCTTGACCCAGGCACTCAATACACATCATCCCTCTATTACTACAACAGCATCTTCAGCTGACACTTCTGCCAGCGGTCTCCTTTCAAATCCCTCAGAACATTCTTTATAAACTGCCGACTCTAGCCAGGCGTGGTGGCATGCACCTGTAATCCCAGCTACCTGGGAGGCTGAGGTTAGGGATCACTTGAGTCCAAGGGTTCGAGACAACCTCAGGCAACATAGCAAAACTTAGTCTCTGAAAAAAATTTTTTTTAATTTTTTAAAAAATAAACTGCTTTTGTTACATCATTGTCCCGTTTAAAAAATCTGAAATGATTCCCCAGTGCCTACTCCATCAAGTTTACATGCCTTTTCACGGCTAATTTAGAGCTACTGCACCCAGCCAATCTAACTTTCCTTCTACTACACATATAGCCTCTATTTTAATAAGGCAGCGCTCCAATTACTGCTGTACATACTATGCTTCCCCCTGCTGGAAACATTATGCTCGAAATCCCCTGCATACTCAAATTCCAGTATCAGCAGTTTCAGCTCAGGTCCAGCTTCTCTACTACTCTCAATTCTGACCCATGCTGAACTTCTTTTCTCTCTGTTCCTAATCACGACCACTCTGAGAACACTTTTCTCATCAGGTACTTTTAACCACAGATGTTTATAAAGATGGGCTCAAGAATTAAATACGATATGCAAAGTTTACTCTGTATTTTGAGAGGGTTTAAGCGTTTTCCTCTGATTGTCAGAAGATTCATGAATCTTCTTCCACACACAACCCACCCAACAAAAACACAACCAAAACTTCACTGACCTCAATGCTGTCCAACATTTCTATATAAGTGGGAAAACAACTCCCATCTCCCCAGCTAGTTTGCAAGCTCCTTGAAAGTGAGGGGCAAATCTTATTCTGAAAGGCAATGTGAGGCCCAAAGCTAAATATATAAGATATTCAGTAATAAACTTGCACTCTCAAGCTAAATTAAGACTGATGAAAAGAAAACTAGGATTTGACTTCCAAGTCTCAGTCTAGAATACCTCCCAAATTTTACATATGCTCATTCACTTCTTGGTCTCTCCAAGTATCTGTTGATAACATAAATTCAAATGAGTAATTTATCCTCAAAGTCTAGGCAATGAAGCCAATCTACCTCTGTTTCGGGGGTCAGAATAAAAAGCTATCTGTGAGAAACGGTAAGCTACTACAAAAACTCCATTAACCCAATCTCAAAGGAGGGGGGGAGAAAGGAGAGACTATATTCCTAATGAGATAAAATTTCCATTATCCATGCCTTCAAAATATGAATATACATTTTAGTTCTGGGAGTTAAATAATGACCTAGACGCCAATGCTTTCTCCTGAGTTTATCTGACCTAAAATTGTGTCAAAACAGCTACAAAAATTGATTTCAGTTATTTTACCTTTAATCATTTGCTTTTCAGTCAAAATCCTAAGAAGCAAAATGGTTTAGTAACGAAACATTTCCGGGAGTCTCAGGATACTGAACTTGTGCATATATAAAATAGCTACTTACAAAGGATTTTTCTCATCCATTCAACATTTGTTGAGCACCCACTATTGAATCTAGTAATAATCATTAAGAGCACGAACTATAAGACTGGGCATGGTGACGCATACTAGTAAACGACGGCTTGTGGAGTCATGGCAGGGTCTGGGGATTGCGGTTCCGAGTCCCGCCCGGGGCAACACAACAAGACCTAGTCCCAAAAATTAGCTGGGCGCGGTGGTGTGTGCCTGTAATCCTAGCTACCTGGGAAGCTGAGACTGGGGATTGTTTGAGTCCCTGATACCACAGGCAACGTGAGCCTGCGGTTCCATGGGCAAAAATAGCAAGACCTAGTCTCAAAAAAGAGAAAAGAAAAAGAGCATGAACTATAGGCGGGCATGGTGGTGCACACCTGTAATCAAAGCACTGGGAGGCAAGAGGCCAGGGATCACTTGAATTCGACAGTTCGAGACTACCCCGAGCAACACAGCGAGACCTGGTCTTGAAAAAGCAGCCAGGTGTGTTGGCAGGCGCCTGTAATCCCAGTTACCTGGGAGGCTGAGGCTGGGGATCGCTTGAGTCCATGGGATTGGTACTACCCCAGGCAACACAGTGGGAATCTAGTCCCATATAAAAAAAAAAAAAGAGCATGAACTCTGCAGCTCAACCCATGGTTCAAGCACCAGGTCACCCACTTTACTAGCTGTTTTGTGGCCTTTGGTAAACTAATTTAGTCTCCTCAAGCCTGATTCCCTTTGCCTATAAAATTCAGATGTCCTGAGTTTATTTCCTAGGGTTACTAGTTAGAATTAAGTGAGATGCTGCTACTAACACACTTAAGATAGAATAAGGCATAAGCACTCAAGCTATGACGGAATCTACAATTCCTGTGTTGAAAACAGTTTGGGGAGTGGGGGGAGATACTGAATACAAAAACATGAAATTTACATTCTAGTTAGGAAGACAAACATGGATAGGGACAATTTTAAATTATTTACAATTTTCCTTAGTGATAAAGAACATAATACAAATTCAATTCTTAAAGTTACCTTTATCTTTAGCACCAGGAAAGGTTGAATTATCTGAAGTGTTGTAGGAAAATGAGATGCTTTCAACTGAATAAGTGTTATTAGCATTCCGAGTAAAATTCACAGTCCAAGAAAAACCAGCTCCAAATTGCACCTCGAGTCTGGAAGCATTCCGTTCATCAGCACAAGTGCTTCTATTATAGTTTGCAGTGCCATTGTCTGAAAAGGTTGTCTCTCTCTAAAGGATAAAAGAAAATTGGGAGTAATGAACAGGCAGGAATGACCATCAAGCATTTATTCAGGGTATGCCAATGACATCTATATCAAACACCCCTGCATGGCCAGGTGGCCCTTTGTGGTTTGCTGTGTAAACTAGTCACAGATTATTTGGCTAAAAATCAGCTCTCTGGACAGCTAAAAGCAAAAGGAAAACTGAGCCGGGCGTGGTGGTGCGCACCTATAATCTCAGTTACCTGGGAGGCTGAGGATCACTTGAGTCTGTGGGTTCAAGACAAACCTGGGCAACCTAGCAAGACCTGGTCTCTTAAAAATAAGAAAAATAAGAGCCAGCCGCAGTGGCACGCAGCTTTAATCCCAAGCCTAGGACGGGACACTGAAACTGGGAATCGCTGGAGTCCACAGGTTCGAGACCCATCCAGGGCAACATAGCGAGACCTAGTCTCAAAATATAGCTGGGCATGGTGGTGCGCACCTGTAATCCCAGCTACCTGGGAGGCTGAGGCTGGGGATCACTTGAGTCTGGGGTTCCCTGGGAAACATAGAGACCTAGCCTCAAAAAAAAAAAAACAACAAAAAACAGGAAAACTGGCCTGATTTCCTGTTCTTAAGTTATTTTTCTAAACTCTCAGGTTGTAAGGAGTCAAAAAAAATCAATAAATTAGAATATCCATTCAACACTAAACAATACCTTCAAGAAATAATATTTGCATAAATGTATATAAAGTGTAAAAAAACAGCAGTGTCAAATTCCTACTATAAAATCCAAAGAAATATCAAAATACTTACTAAACCTTTGCTTGTCTCATAGTGTATTGTGAAATTCATGTGCCATTTTGCATAAAGGCAAGTAGCATTTTCTGAGTCTCTCACATTAACCTCCAATGCATAAGATGGGACAGCACCTGGATTTATTAAAAAGAAAATGATTTAAAATTGTACTAACAAAAACATCTATGAACTCAAGGTCACATCCTAAGTTCTCAGCCTCTTTAGGCAGAGAAACCTTAGACAGGAAAGCCCTTAGACTTTTCGGCTACCTCCCTCTATCTTTTACACAAGGTTAAACATAGCGTCATCACCCATTACACTGAAGAGTTCAAGGCTTCAAAAGACTGTCAGCAAACACACAGCATAAATGGGCAACCATTGAAGCATTTTCTTCCCTGCCGCATACTTACCCAAGAGGTGAGTTGTTTCCTGTTAAGACAGCTGCATATCCTTTAACGATAACTCAACACTCCAGCGTCATCTACAAGCAGGGACATGCTTAGACTACAGAGACTAGAGTCCTAAGAGGGATACCTCAGCAACAGCTTTCCAAATGTACACAAAACTATCGTCATGCTCCTGAGACCCGCTGCTTTGCCAAGCCGGCGTCTCATGCTAAACCCTGCAGTTACTGACAGTGCAGTTACTGACAGTGCAGTTACTGACAGTGCAGTTACTGACAGTGCAGTTACTGACAGTGCAGTTACTGACAGTGCAGTTACTGACAGTGATATGTAATGGCTAAGGGTGGAAAAGACCTTGTGAGGCCTAAGTAGGTTTTACAGTCATTCTTTGTAAGTATGCTAGAAAATGAAGCCACCACCACTGATCCAAGGTTACCCTGTAGGCTGCCGAGAACTCCAGCTTCCAGCTTTTCTAATCAGCTGGAGGGCTGCTTTTTACATGCTATCTTGTTCAGTCTTGTTCAAAGTCCCTAGTGCAAACATAAACTCTTATATGAAAAATAGACAAAACTTTTAGAAATAAGCAAGAAAAGCTGTGTATTAATAATTTTCTTTTACAGAGAGATTTAGAAAGAAACCCACGTAAAACAGAACGGAAGCTTTATGAAGCAGAAGGCTGTGGTTCAAATGAACCACCCGATTAAAATCAAGCGTCTAGCAGTCAGCCTAAAAAGAGAAGTGCTAACCACTGCGCCGGCTCTGGTACATTCTGTCCAGTCCCTCCAAAGCCTGTTTCCCAGTGAGAGCCTTTCGCAGCTCTCGCTTCACTTCCTGGTCTAGCGCTCCAACTGCAGGCTGAGCACTTTGCTGAAATATCTATCACATAAGACCCAAAGATTCCAAAACAAAACTCACCCTTTCACTACCTCCAAAGTGTCCCCTTCTTGGCCACTCTAGTGCAAAGGACAAGGCAGGACCACATACAGTCTCTGAGGCCCAAAAGTTTTAGAATCAGTTTCTACTTACTGCATTCTTTTCCTCAAGTCCTGATGGTTTTTCTCTTGTCTCCAATCTTTACCTTGTTTCTATTCCCACTCAACCATCCCACTCCTAAATTACTACAGCTGTCTCCTAGCTACCCACAGAAGGCTAATGGTCCCTAAATACCTCTTCCTCCCAGAACACTTTCTTTTTCAAAAACTTTTACTAGCTCCAAATTCCCATATTAAATGTAAACTCCTCTGCCTGCCTTTCAAAGGCAATCCTTTCAAAGCAATCCTTAATTCTGTCCCACCCTATTCCTCCAACTTCCCTAGAACCATTTTCCCAGAACACACCCTTTAATCCGGTTAAACTTGTTGCACTGGACCCAAAAGCCATCCTCTGTTCAACCCTAACCCCCAGGCTTCTATTGTTACCATCCTCTGAAATCTTTCTTCTACTGACCCAAATGTTCATCTCAGGAAAGATTTCCCTTTTTTTGGCTGCCCAAAATCTGAAAACCCCCCCCACCTGACTTTTTAAATAATTTCTGACAGATATCACTATCCATAATAAAAACTGAAAATGTTATATGCTGCTTTCCCAGCCTTCCTTGCAGCTAGGCTCCACCTATCCAGACTGAACACAACGATAGAGGACTAGAGCTAGGCACCATCACCCTCAGGTGGAAGCAGCTCCAACTTCCAAGTAATGAGACCTGCAGAGCCAGCAGCTGAAACCTGTGGGCCAAGCTGTAGTTTAATGCCAGGCAACACCTGGTGGTGATAGCATAGATCAGTGGCTTTGAACCAAGCTTTGGGATACACAGCCAGAAGCAACGGTAATTCTGAGTTACCCAATACACGTTTGTTTTTTATAAAGTAAAATTTTACTGATGTCATACATATAGGAAATTGCACAGCGCACACAGCATTAAGTAAGCAGTCAAAAGAATTTCCTAACTGAACCCACCTGTGTCAAGAAACATTTTAAATATTCCCAGAGTCTCCATTTGCTTCTCCTTTTCCAGTTACTGTTCCCCACCCAAGGACGACCACTATCTTGACTTCTAACAGCCTAGTTTGCCTGGTTTTCAACCTGATATAAGTGAAATCCTTCATTATGCCTTCCCTTCCTTTGCATCTGAGTTGAGTTCTTTCCCTCCGTATTTTGCTTGTGAGGGTCACTTGTACTCTTGGGCTTTCACAATCTTTTTAAGTACAGCTTTCTGTTATTGAGTGAAATCCACCATTTCTTTGTGCTACTGCAATGGACATTTTCAGTTTCCAGCTTGGTTCTTACAAATGGACACTTTGGTGATGTGTACATACATGCTTATCTGTTGGGAACATCATCTAGAAATGAAATGCTGGGGCCAAGGGGTATGCAGATTGTTGGTATCTTTTGAAAAATTTCTTTTTTACTAAAAATCTATCAGATTTTAAGTACCTGCTCTGATATGATGTCCATTTTCCTGCAGCCATTTTTTCTGCAAGAAATTCCTTGAGTCATAGTTCATATTCCCACATTTCTGCATATTTTATACTATCCTGAATTATTCAGTTATTTTATGCCCATTAATCCTGTATTAAATGCCAAAAGAACTGTCACTTGGCAATAAATTGATGCGCCACAGTAAATTATAGTATACAGCAAAAAATTGGTTAATAAAAAAAAAGTACCCAAATCTGTGAATGAATGATATAAATGGATTCAAGTTTCCCTTTTGATAATGTCTCTGCCAATCATTTGAATTCCAATATGCTCCCGTAAACAGATGCTGTACCACTGCTTCCAGGAGTATGTCTTTTATATGAATGCCATCCATCAGCAGCGCCATGGTGAAGACCAAGCCTATTACTTTTCCTCTAACTCCTATCACTCCCAGTACTGCTGAATATATTAGATTCTCAATAAATACTAATTGATTATAAAAGTAAGCTGGTAAATAGCCTAATCTCATCAGCTCTTCCAAATCATGAACCTAACCTACTCTTCTTCTGGATACTCCAATTCCATGCGAATTTTCTTCTCAATAGAACTTAACCTGAGGCCGGGCACGGTGGCTCGTGCATGTAAGTTTCAGCCTATGAAGCTAGGGATCGCGGTTCGAGTCCCATCTGGGGCCCGTAGCAAGACCTAGTTCCAAAAAAAAATAGCTGAGCGTGGTGGCACGCACCTGTAATCCCAGCTACCTGGGAAGCTGAGGCTGGGGATTGCTTGAGCCTGTGGTACTCAAAAAAAAAAAAAAAAAAAAGAACTTAACCTGGATTTTCAAGCTAGGAATAATTCTCTTATAAGTTTATAGTTGAAACATTTACACTTCCAGCAAGCCATTTTCATCCTCATTGCTGTTAGATTTTAGAGTAGTCAAACTATTTTTGCTTAGAAGGTCTTAGGACATTAAAAGCCCTCACAGCTGAATATATTCTAAAGTGTATAATTAGAGCCGAGAGCTTAGTCTCCAAAGAAAAAGACATGCCTCAAAAACCAACTTCCTCAAATTTACAGTTCTCTTATCTTATTTTCAAAACAGTCATTTAGAACTTAGAACTCCCAAGCATGAGGATACCACAAAAAGTGGCTGGGTTTTTACAAGTTTTATTTGACCCAAGATGTAGCTGGAAAATACACATTTGTAAACAAGACCTGGGGTGGGAAAGTACACATAAACCAGTGGTATAAAAAAAACTTAAAAAAAAAAAAACAGTGACTTAAGAAGCAATGTAATGAGGTTATTAAAAGCAGCACCCCTAGCGCTGAAGACCTACAATTCAAATCAGGCAGTCCAACTTACTACCTGTGACATCTTGGTTAAGTTCACTTTGCTAAGAACTGTAGTGTGTATTTCTGTAGTAGGTTCTTGGAAAGCATGTAAACCCTTCTGACCAAGCAAGTTAAGAGACTACAAGTTACCTTTCTGTAAACATAGACCTAAACGAATCCTTCTCAGCTCCTTAGGCATATGTTTACTTTCATCATGTTTCTCTACAGAATCTTCAAACTCACAATTCAAAATGACACTGAGAAAAGATAGCCAAAGGGGGGGAAAATGCAGTACCTACTGAACATCAGAGTGATGGCTTTCATTAGATTGGTTAGTTCAGGTTAACTTTTCCTCATTTTTTATTCTTAATATAGGTATGATCACTCATTCAGTTACCGATACTCTTGACTTCTGGTCTATCTCTTAATCTAGAAAAGCAGCAATATGATTTCAGAATACAAGGTGATTTTTTTAAAGGTCAGAGAGTAGGTAAGGAAATAAGACTCAAGGCTCATCAACTAATGGAAAGTGCTTATTGCAGAGTGCTTGACTGGCTGACCTCCAGAATTCTTTTGCAACACACAGCAGGACACTAACAAGTATTTATAAAGCATACTCTGGGACCTGAAGGGATCTCTAATCACTTTAATACGGAATTATGGTCAGAATGCTTTTATCACGATAGAAGAAAGAACAGTCCCCCTACACCAAGATCACTTAAATAAGCTACAGTGCTGTGAAATAATCTTAGATCAGGAAGTCCACCCAAAGATATAGAGTAAGAAAGATGCACTCAAAGGAAATAGTTTACTGAAAGAGCTATATATAATCCTACAGATGTGATAAGCCTGTCCTTTCAAGTATCTCAGTCATAGCTAGAATAATCTTAGCAGAACCTTGAACTCGAAGTTATCAGTTTAGCAAAATGTAGTAAAGCAGCAGACAAATCTCAGTGCACTTTTAGATCAGTTCCAAAAAGATTGGTTATTCATGAACTTTCTAGTTTCCCCATTTTATCCCTCACTATTATGAACTATTATGTCTATCTGAAGGGGTAACTTGTAAGATACTGGCATTCCTTTATGGGATTATACTTTAGTAAACTGGTTTGTATTAATCCGTAATGCTTAGCACTTGATCTTTTAATTTCTCAAGCCAAAGAAAGGAAACACACATACACTTCTTGCAAAACATAACCTAAGGTCCATGGAAGAAAAAAGGAGACCAAGCTAGTCTAGAGTTCATTTTCATATCCTCAGTGCCCACCAATGTATACCCGCAACAAAAATCTACTTAGGGTTATCAGGCCCTGTGCTAGGTAGGCCATGGAAAATAGCAATGCATGAGACAGTCTACATTCTCACAATCTAACATAGGAGACTTAATAGTTCTGAAAGTAGAGGGGGAAGGGTGAATAGACTAGCCTACTAACCTAAGAATTTAGGAAAGACATACTCCTAATCCTCCCATCATCTGGCTAGTCACCTTGCAACACAAAAGTCTGTGCTGCACTGTCATACAATGGGAGACATGACCACATAAGGGTCATCATCCTCCACCCACTCCTGTGATTTGCTAGTTCTTCTGTCTCCCTACCTGCTCTATTTCCTTTGCAGTTTCACACTCTGAAATTATTTACTCACTTCCTGAGCTATCTTCCCTAACAAAAATGTAAGGGACCTCTCATCTGTTAAATCCATGGCTCTAGCTAGGCCCTTCATCTAGTATGGCGGCTGATATAGAAACAGCATGGGATAAATACCTGTGTGAGAGTGGGGCTCCCAACAGTGACAAACACACTCAAAAAGCTTCAACCCTATAAAAGTCAGGAGTCAACTGAGTTATAACAGAATCCTGAAATCTATGTCACAAATGGAAAAAAACGGGCAATGATGCTACAGAGCTTTCTTTCAGAAAGTTCTCAAGTCACGTGTATATCACTAAAACAAATATAAGCATAATTTAATCTGAAAAAGATCAATACATAGACTCAGAATTCTACACTTATAGTTGCTGGTGGATGGGTGTCTCAGTAGTGGGTGCAGTGTGGTAACAACACCTGAGGGGGGAGATCTTATACTCTTAGAATACAAACCACACTATAAACCAACATCTCAATTTTATGCAGAAAAAAAGTGTTGTCAACACTGAACATTAAAAAAAAAGTTGAATATGAAAGTGAATACTTAGAATGACAAAATCCTAACAAGCCACGTATCTATGAAAAATATCACAAATACAGCATCCATAAAATAATAGGATATTTTTATTATGAAAAATCTCTAATATTTTCATAGTTTTGGTTTTCATACTTTTTCTCTTAATGTGACAATAATTCCTTATCACTTTCATTGAAGAAAATAAAAAGACAATTCAGTCTTTCCTCTAAGAAAATAATCAGTCAGTGGAGTAGGGCCAGAGTTCTAAAGTCACAGCTAGAACACGAATGTTAATGAGACATAAATTTAGGAACATGCTTCTGCATCTGTACTCTACAACACTTGGGCACAGCAAGAAATTCACAGCAGGTACTTAACAAGAGTTTTCAGAAACCTATTTTTGGTATCCATTTTGATCTATAAAAGGAACGTTTGGAACCCGGCAACAACTGAGGCCGCTAAATTCTTAGGAGACAAAAACACATGGAGTTGAAGCTCCACACTGAGCCAACAGCTATGAGAAAAGTCAGCTGTGGTGAAGAGATGGTTTCCATTTCACCCTGGTACCTTTTAAAGTCCTGACCTAGGTGCATTGTTAACTCTTACTCCTCCAAATTCTGTTCTGAATTTGCATTTGGTAGGCATCAATCCTAGAAAACCATCAAGAGGACCAATGTAGTTAGTCCCATCAATAAACTACCAACTTGGAGATGAGCTGATGGGTTCTTTTATACACTGCTTTTTGCCTGTTTATTTTCTGCAGCGAGCAAGCACAGCTTTCGTAAAAACAAAACAAAAAAAGCTTTCATAAAAAAAAAACAAAAAAATGTAATGAGATGAAAGCCAACAAGTAGGACAACTATTATTGCACTTTCTCTAAACAATAACAGTGTTGTGCAGACTCAATTGGCAGTGAACTACTGATTAACAGATGCCTTGGTCAGATGGTAGGTTCTAGTCACTGATAAGGTGCTTTTCCTTCCTTGTAAACAATTCTCTGAGGGTTGCTTGGCTCTCGCTAAGTGCTCCATGTTCCACCGTAGCATCAAGGCTTCATATTGTATCTGAGCAAAGCCTCCAGGGCCCCTTTCAAAAGAGCTACTGAAGTTTCCTGTGTGGACAAGTGGACTAGGTCAGGGATTCTTGAATGTTCTGGTGTCCAGACCCCTTTGCTACTTTTTTAAAAGAGAAACTCAGAGAGCTATGGTTTATGTGCCTTGTATCTATCGGCATTTTCTCTACTAGAAATTAAAACTGAGAAATGAATAAAACATTAGAGCCAATGGAGTGGTGATATCATCACACATTCTGTAGCCTCTGGAAAACTCCACAGTACTGCTGAAAGAATGAGTGAAAAAGGCAAACTCCTTGGGTGTCATTCTGAAAATAGTTTTGATCAGACAGAAACCTCAGGAAAGAAGTGTGACAATCACTGGATTCGATCAAGAACCTTTCTGATGCTAAGCACATCTTAGCAAGACCTCAAGTTTGGCACTCTGGACACTTCCAGGGGGATGACTCAGTTGTGAGAGGGCTGTCCTATATTCAGAAACTTCCCTATCTCTCCTCACTGGAGGTGAAAGAGTGATCCCCATTTGTGACAACCAGAAAGTATCCCCAAATAGTGCCAAGTGTCCCCTGGCTGGGAATCCACTGTTGTAGGGTTCTTTCTTCTAGTGAAATGTGAATTACAAAATGTATATACCCTTCCTCTGCCTACTCAAACCCCTGGTTTATTTATTTTCTACACTCCCATCTGGGTCTGTTCCTGGTTTTGGGTTTTTTGTTGTTGATGTTGTTTTGTTGTTTTTTTAACCAGGCAACAAACAACAAGAGTCAGGTGGGTAACAGCAAGCACAGGATGAAACATCAGAAACAGATCAAAGTTCACCTTTCTGTTGTCAGGGACCCACTGTGGGGGGGGGGTGACACTCCCAGAGCTTGATCAGCCAACATTCCTGCTACCTTTTCCCCTTGGGATCTGCTAACAAGTAGATCCTACAAAGTTACCTGTCCTCCTTTGCAAAGCAGTCACGAGGTTAGCTGTGCTAGGGAAGAAAAGGAGCTTCTGAAGGTATGGAAGTAGTTTACTAGACTCACACCCAAGCACCAAAACCTCTCATCTGGGAGGCCCTCCCAACTCAAAGAGCTGGGGCCTTTTTTTGTCAGGGTCTGGCTGGGAGGAAGTCAACAAAATTGTCTAAAAAAAAAAAAACGACACCCTCGACGTCGAGATGCACGTCCCACACCCACGTTCCCTCCTCTTCACTGTGTCTCCAGAAATTAGGCCCAAGTTTTCTCACCTGCAAACTGCTGCAGCCATCTCAGGCCCCTTCGCCCCCCTCAAACTGCAACTTCCCAATTCCAGGCCAGTGTCGTTCCGGGAATCACGCTTCTTTCATGGCCTCAAATTTCTACCCACAAAGCCCCTGTGCCCCTAAGACTCTACCGTCATACCTGCCCCCGCTTACCCCGGAACGTCTCCACGTTGGTCATCTCTTACCTCCCCAATTTCCTCCCCCCCCCCAGTTTTCCACCATCTTCCAAATTCTTCCCGATCCCAGGAAACCCAGGACTCAGCTAGGTGTCTCTGACACCCCACAATCTGCACCCACCCCTCCAACGCTCACTCCTTAGTATCTTCCCAAGTTTCCTGCTACCCGGATCTGCTCCACTTCTCATTCTCCCCTGCCTTCTCCTTCGGGGTTCCTCCCCTTTACCCCTTCCTACTCTCACCAGTTCGTCGTCCTCCCCGCCAGCCGTCGGCCAGGCCTTCCTAGGTCACTACTCTTCCCCCCCCCCCCTCCCAAGGCCAAGCGCCG
>PVHY01014212.1:0-18200 GCA_004024945.1 Uropsilus gracilis
CTGGAGAGGGAGAGGAGGCTGGTATCGGGTGGGGGTTGGGGGAGTGGGCTGGGCCTAAAGAGCCTCAGTGTCAACTCATCCCCAAAAGTTGCTTCCAGCTTGGCTGCTGTAGAGGGAGCTCCCACAGGCAAGCTCTGGAAAAGCCCCAGGCCTAGATGGGGTGGGAGTGGGGGCGGAGGAGGTGGGGACGACTGAGGACTGTGGGATGGGAGGCAGTAGACAGCTGCTTTCTGCTGCAGAATCTGACCAGGCCAATTTGAGGCAGTGCTTCCTGGGGGTTCCTTCCGGAGGAGGAGCTGCTGGGGGAGGGAGCCTCCCACTTTGGTATGTTTGGGAGTCTCTTTCCCAGACAATTTTCCCAAAAAATAATCTCTGAAAGCACAACCTGATACTCAGCACCTTCTTCGAGTCCACCTGGCAGCACCTTATGAGGGGCCTGGAATTCTTAGGGGTATGGGGGTTGGGAACGGTTTCCCCAGATCCTTCCCAGAACTTCAGCTTCCTTTCCTGTAAAGTGGCCATTGATACTAACAGTTCCCACCCCCACAAGATGGCTTGGAGGATTAAGTGAGTTGTGCTAAATTGCTTAGCAATGGTTGGGGGCGGGAGACTCTTACTGTCCCAGAGCCACAGCTTCAGGCCCAGCCCCCCTGAGCCCAGCCTCACACATGCCCTCAGCTCTTGGCACAAGCTGGCTTCTCGGGACATTCCTGAGCCTGGTGTGGCTGCAGCTGAAGGAGAGCTCGTCTGGATCCTCTGAGCTGAGAGCCTGGTTGGTCTCAAGGCCTGCGGGGAAGGGAGTTTTTAGAGAAGGAAATGGTTGTGGTGAGACAGAATGATGGAGCAACTTCTCGGGGATCTGGGTGGAAAGCCCCTTGCTCCTGGCATGTCTCAGGGTGGATGGGGGCGGTGCAGAGGTCCTGCCTGTTCTCCAGCACCTTTAGAAAGTCCAGCACTGTGACAGAGCACAGGTCTTGGCTGGCCAGGCACTTGCATCTCTGGCCTTGGGGCCTCCCCTTCCAAGGAAGGTTTCTAAGGGTCACCCAAAGCCTGGCTCTACCAATCAGGTGTCTATTCTGCTGCTCCTAGAATTAGAAGGAAATAGCTGCTGGAGTTAGCTCCCAATCTGATGGATGAAACGGGAGGTGGCTTTCCCTTTTTGGATTTCCCTGTGAGAGTGAAATTGCAGCTGGCATGAGGCAACCTGGGGAGAGGAGACAGTTCCAGCACGAGGAGAAATGAAGAAATACCAGGGCAGTGGGAGGGCTTGACTGCAATCCACTGAAGAGCTTGGAGAAGACCCAACCTTTTTCTGTGTCTCTACTTCCTTATGGGCAAACTGGGGACATTCCCTTGGGGCCTCTTGTTCCTCCTTTGAAAAACAGGAGGGGAATGGGTACTAGGGTCTTGGGCCCAGTGATTCTACTTCCCAGCTGTGACCCTGGGCAAGCACTTCACTTTCTATGTTTTAGTTGTTTTTGTGACTAGGTCTCGCTATTTTTGCCCGTGGAATCGCAGGCTACCGTTGCCCATGGCACCACAGACTCAAGCAATCCCCAGCCTCAGCTTCCCAGGTAGCTGAGATTACAGGCGTGCGCCACCACACCCAGCTACTTGTTTTTGGAACTAGGTCTTGCTATGTTGCCCGAACAGGTCTCAAACTGTGATCCCTAGCCCCAGCCGCTTCACAGGCTTGAAGCTTACAGGCACGAGCCTGTAATCATAGCTGACTGGGAGGCTGAGGATTAGGATCGCTTGAGTGCGTGGTACCCCAGGCAATGTAAGTCTGTGGTTCCCCGGGCAACAAAATGAGATCTAGTCTCAAAAAAAAAAAAAAAAAAGTGTCTCTTTTCCACTGTGCCAAAATTGGAGGTTATCTCCTAGTATCCATATCTTCGTGGGACTTGAAGCTTGGATGTGCTATGCTCAACTCCTTTTCTCTCATCACCAAATTTATTTATTTGTTTGTTTGTTTGAGACTAGGTCTCGCTATTTTTGCCCATGAACCACAGGCTCACATTGCCCGGGGTACCACATACTCAAGCAATCCCCAGCCTCAGCTTCCCAGGTAGCTGAAATTACAGGCATGCACCACGACGCCCAGCATTTTTTTTTGGGGGACTAGGTCTCGCTACGTTGCCCTGAATGGTACTCAAACTGCGATCCCCAGTCCCTGCTGCGACTCCATAAGCTGTCGCTTACAGGCATGCGCCACCGTGCCTGGCCTCATCACCAAATTTATAAGCATTCCAAGTCACAGATTCTTTTCTCTGAGAAGTCACCCTTAGTGTCTCTCTTATGTACCCCCAGATCTTGTAGAACACATGGGAGACATTGTTAATCCGTCACACATGTTCTGTATGCTAGCTTCTGTTGCTGACACTGACTGGATAGAGTAGGCCAAACTTCTGGGTCCCAGGTTAATGGGCAGAGAGTCAAGTAACCACAGTCCTGGACTTCCCTCTTCAATCCTTTGCATTTTAACTCCTATACAACAGAAGATGGCAAAACCTATCAACATGGGTTGAAGAGAACTGCACCAGGTTAGTGACTATGGGGAATTCCTCTCCCTCCCTGGGCCTCTGCATAATGGTGTGGATGTGATTTGAAGCAGGGGGCTCTCCAGTTGTAAAATCTTGAAAGCAATGACTCTCCAGGCTGAGAAGCAGGGGAGGAGGGACTTAGCAGGAAGACCCATGCTTGCTGGGCAATTCCTTTGAAGCCCCAACACCCTTGCCCTCACCTCTCCTCCCAAAAGGTGCTTTGTAAAGCTTGGCCTGAAACAGATAAGCCATTGATTAGCTCCTTCCCCAAGCCCTGCTGGTTATCTGACTGGCTCATAGCCTAACCTGGGTGGTGACTGGCTGCTTCTTTACAGCTGGCATGGTGCTGGAGTCAGGGCTAGGAAAGGAGAGCCCTGGATCTTTTTAGTGGTTGCTGCAGCAAAGGGTTCTGGGGTAGGAGAGACCTGGGTTTGAGCACAAGCTCTGCCACTCTATAGCTGTGTGAGTTAATTGCATGTGTCGACTTGACTCGCTTAGGGGTGCCCAGAGAGCTTCAGACTTGGGCGGGAGCTGACTCATTGCTCCCCCCAAGTCTCCAGCTTACTGGGTCACCGTTCAGATCATGGAACTTGCTGGCAGCTATAATCACATGAGCCAATTCCTTTAATAATAATAATAATAAATAATAATAATAATTGCATCTACATATATATGACTTGATAATCAGGGAAACAGCACATACTAGCAGGTTTTATTTCCTTGATTAATTCAGAATACAGAGATTTTGGGCAACTTTTTTATTTGTTCTGAGCGTCTATTTCAAAACTTGTAAAAGATGGAAATAATAATTCCCCACACAGGGACTTTTTTTTTTTTTAGAAACTAGATTTTGCTATGTTGCCTGGGTTGTCTCAAACCCGCAGGCTCAAGTGATCCCCAGCCTCAGCCTTCCAGGTAGCCGGGGTTACAGGCACGTGCCACCATGCCTGGCTAGCTACTACTTTTTTTTTTTTTTTGAGACTAGGTCTCACTATTTTTGCCCATGGAACCGCAGGTTCTCGTTGCCCAGGGGGCCACAGATTCAAGCAATCTCCAGCCTCAGCTTCCCAGGTAACTAGGATTACAGGCGTGCACTAACATGCCCAGCTAATTTTTTGGAACTAGGTTTCACTACGGGCCCCAGGTGGGACTCGAACTGCGATCCCTGGCCCCGGCCACTTCATAGGCTGAAGCTTACAGGCACGAGCCACCGTGCCCGGCCTAGCACTACTTCTTTAGATTCCTGCCCCAAAGAAGTCCAAATCCTCGCAAGCATTTCAAGACCCTTCTCTGCTGCCCTGCCTTGCCAGGACTCATTTCCCATTACTGCTGGCCACTCTGGCTATTCACCATCCCCTTCCATTTCCCTGTCCTTGTACCAGCTGTCCCCGTCTTTTACATACAAGTCTTCTCTTCTGATGCCCTGGCAAACTCTTACACATTCCTCAGGGCTCCTCTCCTAGATGTCCTCCTCCCTGGGGCTTCCCCAGCTCTCTGGGGTGTTGTCTGTGTCTTCACACTGGCACACTTCCCTGGCTGTTGCATTGTTTGTGCTGCGCTGGGGCTCTGGGTCTATGTCTGTCTGTGAGCCCCTCAAAGGCCTGATTCCAAATCATTCATCTCTGTACACAACAATGTGGTGGTTTCCTCTTCCTTTTGTTGATTCAACATTTTTTGCTTATGTGCTTTCAGATCCATGATTTTACTTATGCTCACAGCAACTGGGGAAGAAGGCAGAGCCAGAAGGAAAGCCCCAGCTTTTCCCACTGCCCAGATTTTTTTTTTTTTTTTTTTTTTGAGAATAGGTCTCGCTTTGTTGCCTGAGGTAGTCCTAATCCCACGAACTCAAGTGAGCCCAAGCCTCAGCCTCCCAGGTAGCTGGGGTTACAGGTACCTGCCACTGTACCTGGCTGCTTTTTTGAGACCAGGTCTCTCTATGTTGCCCGGGGTAGTCTCGAACCTGCGATTCAAGCAATTCCTGGCCTCTTTGCCTCCCAGCACTTGCATTACAGACGTGTGCCACCATAGCTTCAGATTCTTTTTTTTTCTTCAGGAAGAAGGACCAGGTAAGGCTGGGCATGGTGGCGCATGCCTGTAAGCAGCAGCCTAGAAAGTCATGGCCAGGGCAAGAGATTGTGGTTCAAGTCCTGCTGGGGGCACATAGTGAGACCTAGTTCCAAAAAAATATAGCTGGGAGTGGTGGCACATGCCTGTAATCCCAGCTACCTGGGAAGCTGAGGCTGAGGATTTGGGGATTACTTGAGTCTGTGGTACCCCAGGCAGCGCGAGCCTGTGGTTCCATGGGCAAAAATAGCGAGACCTAGTCTCAAAAAAAAAGACCAGGTTGGGTGGGAGAGTTGGTTCTTTGGCTTCTTAGGCATGTAGCTCAGCCAGCTGGAGAGGGAAGATCCAAGGGGTTTGGGGGAGATGAGCCCTGACCAGGAGCAAGAGCAGTGGAGGGCCTCAGGGAAGGGTCAGCTCTCACTCAAGAGGTGTTCCTCTCTGTGGGGTCTCAGGCAGATCTCTTCATCTTCTCATCTTCACTCTCTTCAGCTCCATAAAAAGTAGCTCTCAGGGTCAATAGGGAATAATTGATGAAATAATCCAGGGGTGCTCTGGGAATGAAAGGAACTGAAGAAACTCCATGGATACAAAAGATATATGCCCCCCGATAGATTCAAACACTTCAACTGTTCCCTTTTTTTTTTCTGAGACTAGGTCTCACTATTTTTGCCTGTGGAACAGCAGGTTCACGTTGCCTGGGGTACCACGGTCTCAAGCGATCCCCAGCCTCAGCTTGCCAGGTAGCTGAGATTACAGGTGTGTACCACCACACCCAGCTCTATTTTTTTAGAACTGGGTCTCGCTACATGTCCCCAGTGGGACTCGAACCACGATCCCTGGCTCCAGCCTCGGGTTCCTAGGCTGTCGCTTACAAGCATGTGCTACCATGCCCGGCCTAGCTTGTCCAGTCTTGGTGTGGGGCTCGTGCTGCATTTCATTTGAGAGCAACGTCGAAGCCAAAAGGAGCCACCGTCTGAGAGTCAGTTCTGAGTTGTGCCTGCCAGCAAGGCTGGGAAAATTGCTTGGGGTTCCTGGACTGTCTCAGCTCAGCATGGGGCTGTCCTCAAGTCAGAAATATTTCTTGGTGGCTTTTATGTCCCTCCAAGGAAGCTGATCCCCAGAAAAGCCCCATGGGTTTCTGTCACTCCGTGGGTGGTCTGGCCCAGGGCAAACCTGGCTAAGACAGTTTTCTTCCATGCTCTCACCAGGTATCTTGGAACCCAGGGATACTACTTCTTGCTCTGATTCTGACTTGCTGTGCAGATGTGAGTCATCTGGACTTCCTAGGTTTCAGTTTATCTCTGAAGGGGCAATGTGGGCCCTTCTTCACAGAGGATGCAGCAGGATCAAAGAAATGGAAATTCTTTGCTGTTGACAGGTGAATGATGGGAGAAAAAAGTTCCGAGGGGAGGGGACTATGGCAGTGGGCCTGCAGTCAGAGCCCCTTGTAGTGTAGCCAGATGACCTTGGACCAGTCCCCTTGGTCTTGGTGACTTTCTTTTCTTTTTTTTTTGAGTCTAGGTTTCGTTGCTTTTGGTTGTGGAACCGCAGGCTCACGTTGCCCGGGGTACCACATTCTTGAGCAATCCCCAGCCTCAGCTTCCCAGGTAGCTGGGATTACAGGCAGGCGCCACCACACCCAGCTATATTTTTTTGGATCTAGGTCTCACTACGTGCCCCCAGTGGGACTTGAATCACGATCCCTGGCCCCGGCCGTGGCTTCCTACGCTGCCGTTTACAGGCATGCGCCACCATGCCCGGCAAGGCTTGGCGACTTTCTTCCCCTGGCTGCCTCATGTAGCAAGCTGGCTCCTGCTGGCTCCTCCACATGCTCAGCTTCCAGTTGCAGCATCACCTCCGTGGGGACACTTGTCTTCCCACTGTGGTCAGCTCCTTGTTCTAAAGGTCTCTAGCCTGTCTGTATTTTTCTAAACAGCCAAATCATCATAATTAAATGTTGGTGTGATTTAAGTGTTTAGCAACTCTTCCCAGGCAGACTGCGGGTTCCTTGCAGGAATCCTGTCTGGCTTGTTTTTCAGGTGAATATGGGCTGAGCCATCTGTGTTTCTGCATCATCTGGAGGGTTCTTGGAGTCTCAACGGTTTCTCTGGTGGCTGGTGAGGCTCAGGAGACAGAGGGATCAGCCCACGGGTGGGAGGTGTTTGGGATGGCTGGGCTGCTCTGCCATCTCCTATCTGAGATGGGAGGGGAAGACACAAGATGGTGTTCCCTCTGCTCCCTGGAGGTGGAGTGGGGGTGGCAAGCTGGAACCCCAAAGGTGCCTTGCTGGGTGTTTTTTTTTTTTTTGAGAGTAGGTCTCACTACTTTTGCTTGTGGAACCGCAGGCTCCGGGGGTTGCCCGGGGTACCACAGACTCAAGCAATCCCCAGTCTCAGCATCCCAGGTAGCTGGGATTACAAGTGCATACCACCACGCCCAGCTATACTTTTTTGGAACTAGGTCTTGCTATGGTGGGACTCGAACTGCGATCCCCGGCCCCGGTCGTGGCTTCCTAGGCTTCTACCTACAGGCATGCACCACCATGCCCAGCCCTGCCTCCACACTTATGCACAGGTTGTTGCCTCAAGAGAAATACTCTTTTCTACCTGGTAGCTGTGAGACACTCAGTCTCATGTTCTTCCTTCTGGGAAGCCCTCTGCACCACTGTAGGCGAAGTCAGTTGCTCCCTGCTTTTAGCCTTGGGCAGCCTTTTCTGTTCAGGGCAAAGTACCCATCACACTGGGCTGAGACTGGTTCTCCTACTGTCCTCCAATCTCACAACTGGGTTGGACCTGCAGGCAGGCATCAGCTCAGCCCTGGGACATCTGTGACCCTGGCACAACACTGGTGAGATTCTAAGTAACCTGGTGCCTGGGTTTCCTGGAGGAGACGCTACTTTGTGGACTGACAGTGCCTGGTAGGTGAGATGTGGGAGGAAGATCAAGGGCAGGGGCAATCCTATTCACCTTCTAGGAAACTGAGGCTCTGGGAGAGGCTGGGGTTTATTCAAGATCTGGTGGTTCATCAGCAAGCAGAGGGGGTCCGAAACCCAGGGCTCCTGATATTTGGCCTACAGCTCTAGGCTGGAGCAGCCTTGAACAGGGTCCTGGCCTTAAGCCAGGGTGCCTGAAGGCCCCAGGGGCCCAGGCCCCTACAGTTGCTTACTCCACATTGGCTCAGTCCTTTTGGCTGGGCTTCCAGCCAAGTGCAGCACGAGGCTCTGGCTGCCCCAGTTAAAGGTCATTGTCAGCAACTTGGGGTGGTGGCCAGCCTGCTTCTGTCCTGGGTGGTTCAGACACAGCAAGGTCTGAAGCGACAGCTCTGTGCTGCTGGCCTTCCAGGTGGGTCATGTCTTCCTTGCCAACCTGATCAGAACCTAATTAAACTCAAGTTAAGGGCACAGAGCAGAGGACAGCACAGACTGTGCGCTTAACAAATGTTTATCAGTGGGGCCGGGCATGGTGGCTCGTGCCTGTAAGCTTCAGTTTATGAAGCAGCCGGGGCTAGGGATCATGGTTCGAGTTCCGCCTGGGGCCCGTAGTGAGACCTAGTTCCAAAAAAATAGCTGGGTGTGGTGGCGCACACCTGTAATCCCAGCTACCTGGGAAGCTGAGGCTGGGGATTGCTTGAGTCTGTCAGGTACCCCAGGAAATGAGAGCCTGCGGTTCCACAGGCAAAAATAGCAAGACCTAGTCTCAAAATACAAAAAACAAATGTTTATCAGCTTAGCTCACCAGTACTGTGAGAACTCAGCACAGTCAGTGCAGGCTCTTAAGTGCATCAGTCCTGATGCATATCTAGGCTTCACCACTTACTAAGCTGGTTTTTTTTTTTTTTTTGAGACTAGGTCTTGCTATTTTTACCCATGGAACCGCAGGCTCATGTTGCCCGGGGTACCACAGACTCAAGCAATCCCCAGCCTCAGCTTCCCAGGTAGCTGGGATTACAGGCGCGCACCACCACGCCCAGCTATTTTTTGGGACTAGGTCTTGCTGTGTTGTCCCGAGCAGGACTCGAACCGCAATCCCTAGCCTCAGTTGCTTCATTGGCTGAAGCTTACAGGCACGAGCCACCGTGCCCGGCTTACCACTTACTAAGTAAGAACTGAACTTCTGTGGCTGGGCACGGTGGCTCGTAGCTGTAAGCTTCAGCCTATGAAGCGGCTGGGACTAGGGATCATGGTTCCAGTCCCACCTGGGGCCTGTAGCGAGACCTAGTTCCAAAAAAATAGCTGGGCGTGGTGGTGCACGCCTGTAATCCCAGCTACCTAGGAAGCTGAGGCTGGGGATGGCTTGAGTCTGTGGTATCCCGGGCAACGAGAGCCTGTGGTTCCATAGGCAAAAATAGCAAGATCTAGTCTCAAAAAAAAAAAAAAAACAAAAAAAAACAACGAACTGAACTTCTCTATGCCTCAGTTTTAGAATTGTTAGAACTGTGGGAGAATTAAAGTAGTTATTTATTTATCTAGTTTGGAGACTAAGTCTCGCTATTTGCCCATGCATCCACAGGCTCACGTTGCCCGTGACTCAAGCGATTCCCAACCCCAGCTTCCCAGGTAACTGGGATTACTGGGGCACGCCACCACACCCAGCTATTTTTTGGGATGAGGTCTCGCTGTGTTGCCCCAGGTGGGACTCGAACCATGATCCCCAGTCCCAGCTATGACTCTATAAGCTGTCGTTTACAGGCACGCACCACCATGCCTGGTACTGGGTGACTTTATGTCCTTGAAGGAGCTTGTATTTGGGGAAGCAGGAAGAGTGCACGTTTTTACAAATAAAGTGCCCAAGTGGCTTGAGTGGGTTGTGGGCCCAATTTCTTCCCTAGGAGATGACCCAGAGGCGGCCGAGGGTGTGGAGAGGAAGGAGACTCTGTAGAGAGAAACAGGCGGTGCTGATTTCAGGTCACTTTCAGTGGTTGTTACGCTGGAGCACAGGCTGAGGGGGGAAGGATGCTTCTGTGTGGCCCCAGCAGGTAGCACTGTAGCTGTGCACTGTGTGGCAGGCCTGTGGGCATCAGCTTAGCCTGCAGGCACACCCTCCCCTATTCTAGGGACTCTTGGCCTGGGAAGGGGATTTTAGGGCATTTTTTTTTGTTTTGTTTTGTTTTGTTTTGTTGAGACTAGGTCTCGCTATTTTTGCCCGTGGAACCGCAGGCTCTCGTTGCCCGGGGTACCACAGACTCAAGCAATCCCCAGCCTCAGCTTCTCAGGTAGCTGGGATGACAGGCGCGTGCCACCACGCCCTGCTATTTTTTTTGGAACTAGGTCTTGGTATGGGCCCCAGGTGGGACTCGAACCGGGATCCCTAGCCCCGGCCGCTTCATAGGCTGAAGCTTACAAGCACGAGCCACCGTGCCCGGCGATTTTAGGGCATTTGTTTCCCACCGGAGTAACAGGGGCTGAGGTAGGAGCCTGACAGGGGAAGCCAAATTAATGAACACTGATAATGACACAAAAACTGTTCCCGATGGCTGCCTGGCAAACTCCTAGTGATCCTTTGAGGTGTGGCTCAGATGAGCTCTCTTCAGAGGCCTTCTGTGACCTAAGTGATCTACGTTGACAACTTTCTGTGCTGTGCTGTGCTGTTCTTATTGCTTCCCATGAATCCTTGGCTTTATATTTGTCTCCCCTACTAGATGGGGTGGCCCTTGAGGCAGTCACTGTGCCACCCACCTTTGTTTTGGGGCCCTGGGGGCCCAGCATAGAGAAGGCAAGGACCAATCTATGGACTCAATACATGGCAACTGTCAATCCTGCAGATGAAGAAACTAAGGCACAGAGAATGTGAGGGATATATTATAAAAGGGGACCCAGTCAGGGCAGACGCAGGATTCAGGAGCCATCTGGCACGGAATAGAAGGCATGGCTTTGGCCAGAGTGGGGGAAGTAACGTTGCTCAATAGCAGTGATCATGTGAAGACCTGGTGTGGGACACGCTCACATACACGACTCTGGGGGATGCTGCAGGAGCACTGCTGTACTGCTCTACAGTACACTATGCAGCGTATGACAAGGTGGGAGACTGGAGCTCACAGCAGTGATTATCCCCAGTTAGAGCAGAGCCTGGATCTGAACTCTAGCCTGGATCCCTCCACACTGGGGGTCAGGGACTCCTAGAAGGACAGGTAGGGACTAAGGGATTCAGTTCACCTGGTATGACTTCCAGAGATGAGGGTCCTGGGATGATCCCTTTGGGAGCCCCTCCACTCCAGAGACAACAGGCTTGCCCTCTGGGTGTCTGCCCAGTGCTATCTGTCCTTCTTGCTGCTCTCCTCTGGCCAAGAGCATGTGAGGGACTGCACTGCTGCGGCAGCCGGCTGCGGCTCTGGCCAAGCTCCAGCCTGAGGCGCCTGGGCCTGCTGCTCCCCACACCTGTGCAGCCGTAGGCAGGAGGAGGAGAGGGGGGACTCTGACCTACATGTGAGTTGTGCGAGCCCAAGCCAGCATCCCAAGGGAGAAGGACTCTGGTCTGTGACCACGTCAAGGTCACGGTGACTTCTTTTTCTCAGCTGTTTTGAAGGGAAGGAATGTGAACTGAGGCATGAAAGAGGAGAGGACCCCAGTGGTCCTGTTGGGTGTGGCTGGCATCACCATGTCTCATGGGCAACTCTGGTAACACAGGCCCTCCACTTCTGTAGAGGTACCACAGGCCAGGGTCCATGCTGGTGGCTCTATCAGGATTAACATTTACTTCCCACAGCAGAGGTAGGCACCATTGTAACTTTACTATACAGATGAAGGAAATGAAGCTCAGAGGGGTTAAGTGACTAGCCCAGGCGAAATTTGAGCTCATTAGGGTTCCAGAACTTTTTTTTTTTTTTTTGGAGACTAAGTCTCGCTATTTTTGCTCTTGGAACCACAGGCTCCCGTTGCCCGGGGTACCACAGACTTAAGCGATCCCCAGTCTCAGCTTCCCAGGTAGCTGGGATTACAGGTGCGTGCCACCACACCAGCTAGTTTTTGGGACTAGGTCTTGCTATGTTGCCCCGAGCTATGTTGTCGCAGTTCGAGTCCCATGACCCCTAGCCCCAGCCGCTTCATAGGCTGAAGCTTACAGGCATGAGCCACCGTGCCCGGCCTAACAACGTTCTTATAGCCACATCATTTTGGGAGTCCAGACTCCACCAGGGTTCTAGATTCAACTGCTTTCTGGTCAAATGCCAACCTCTTTGGGTCTCAGTTTCTCCTCCTTTCAAGTGAGAGGATCAGACTAGGTGAATCTCCCAGGGCTCTCACACTGTGGGTCTCTGATGTGCCTCTCTGCCCAGATAAGGAAGTGACCATGGCAACTATAAAGGGTATTTCACTGTGCGAGTCCCAAAGACAAAAGATAAAGTGCAGTTTTCTGTGAAGAGGTCAAGGAAGCTGAGTGAGGAGCTGGTTCCACATACTGCTAATACTGCTAAATATTATAATGTGCAGTGCGGCGCAGGCCTTGATCTGAGCTTCAAGAAACAAGGATCTAGAAAGGGGGTGGAGAAGAATTCTGGCAGAGGAGACACCATGAGCACGGGCTGGGAGATAAAGCCTGGAAGTTGGGCTCACACTTATCACGCCCTCAGCGAGACCCAGGGTCAGGTGCACACTTTAGAGGAGACTCCCCAAGCAACATGTGAATCACTAGCACTGGGGCTCTAGAGCCTAACAAGCTGGGTCCTACTCCCAGACCCAGGCCTTGCTGTGATTTATGGGTCTCTCACCTGCAAAATGGAGATGATGATGACACCACCTTGTGGTCTCTGTAAGGGCTGCCTAAGCTAATTCATACCAAGGGTCCAGCATTAAGTCTAGTACATGGGAAATGCTCAATTTCTGTGGAATGTCCTTTTCTTCTCTCCATTGCTTAAGCCTTTCACTTTTTCAGGACTTAGCCTCGTTACTCATCTTCCAGAAGCCTCCCTTCTCTGACAGCTGCAACCTTCACTCAATGCCTACAGTACAGCATATCTGACTGATGGGGATTCCTGTTGGTCACTTTTCCAGGCCCTAGACTGCTTTTCCTGTTCCCAAAGCTTCAATTCCCCTTGGGAATTTACAGTTTCTACTCCCTCCTGCACGCCACTCTAAGGCTGAAGCACACAATCTAAGTTAAGCCAATAAGCAAATTCTGCCCAGATGGCTGGCTGACTTACCACTGGGCAGGTGACCTTATTCCATTCACAGGACTTGCTGGGAATCCCAGGATACAGATTTTCCCTGGTTCCAGATGTGAAGTCTGTAACTGCTGCAGTTATTTTGCTACAGTGAGGGAAGTGTCCAAGCATGATACTAATGGTGCAGAGTAAGAAGGCCTGGCCAACCCATGCCTGCCTGCCAGGCTTCACTTGACTTTTCACTGGCATGAGTCAACATATTTCCTTTATTAAGTCAGTTTCTTGTTAATTACAACGAAAATCCTCTTGAATCAAACGCCTTATAGTTATTTTGTTTACTAAGAGATGTGTTTATTTATTTAATGACTGGGTATGTACTATATACAAACATTCCACAAGGTGACCAGTACTGACGCGGTCCAATCTTCCTTAAGAAGTTTCCATCTGGCCGGGCATGGTGGCACATGCCTGTAGGTGGCAGCCTAGGAAGCCACGCTGGGGCCAGAGATTGTGGTTTGAGTCCCGCCGGGGGCTTGTAGAGAGACCTAGTCCCAAAAAAAATAGCTGGGCATGGTGGTGCGCGCCTGTAATCCCAGCTACCTGGGAAGCTGAGGCTGGGGATTGCTTGAGTCTGTGGTATACCCTGGGCAACATGAGCCTGCGGTTCCACAGGCAAAAATAGCAAGACCTAGTCTCAAAAAAAAAAAAAAAAAAGTTTTCGTCTGGTGGAAAGAATCTGGGATTAAAATGTTTGCTTTGGTGGCTGGCTTTGATGTCATATTTAATCTGCTCAGTCAGCACCCGCCCCCCTTCCTTTGGACATCAGAACTCTTGCTTTTTCTTTGGTCACATCAAAAGGTATGGCCAATCGGGCACGGTGGCTCGTGCCTGTAAGCTTCAGCCTATGAAGCGGCCGGGGCTAGGGATCACGGTTCGAGTCCCGCCTGGGGCCCGTAGCGAGACCTAGTTCCAAAAAAATAGCTGGGCGTGGTGGCGCGCACCTGTAATCCCAGCTACCTGGGAAGCTGAGGCTGGAGATTGCTTGAGTCCGTGGTATACCCTGGGCAACATGAGCCTGCGGTTCCACAGGCAAAAATAGCAAGACCTAGTCTCAAAAACAAAACAAAACAAAAACAAAAAGGTATGGCCAACTAACCTAGTCTTGGCCATATGACACACTGCATATCTCTGGGCACGGGGACTCGCTCAGCGGTGGGCATGAGGTAACAAAGATAACAAAGCTAGGGAAATGTAATTATGCCTGGGATTTCCTTGAGCGGGAAGAGTACAAAGACGCTTTAGTGTCAGAATTGGTAGCAGTAAATTTCTCTGACTTCACTCATTTAGTCACCAGCCTGGATCTGATCCTGTGCTGTCAGATGAGGGGAGAGGGATGAAGCAGACACAGCCTCTTTGTGAGGCCTTCTCTCAGTATAGAGAAGGATGAGGTGAACCTGGGTAAATTACACATACCCTGACAGCAAATGCAAGGTTGTAGGCCAGCGTCAGCTCAATAAAGTAAATAAAAACTAAGAGGACAAATAAGTAATCACAACACAGTATAGCCACAGTAAGCACAATCAGAGAAGTTAACAGCTCAGCCTGAAGGCATTAGTTTTTTGTTGTTAAGTATGAGACACAATAAACAGAGACAAGCTAGGAGAAAAAAATTAAATTAAAAAGTCCATTAAAAAGAAAATAAGTAGCTCTCTTGCCTGCTTGTGATTACCCAGGCATTTCTTTTTATAACACCTTTTCCTTTGCAAAGCAGCAGCAGTTAGCACTCCTACTACTAGAGGCAGGTGCCTGTTTATCTTTTTCCTCTTCCCAATAAACCTGTCCTTTTAAAATGTTTTAAAAAACATGAACAAAAATTGAAAAATAAGAAAACTAAGTTGGGCACGGTGGTACGTGCCTGTAAGCTTCAGCCTATGAAGCGCCAGGGCTAGGGATTGTGGTTCAAGTCCCGCTCGGGGCAACATAGCAAGACCTAGTCCCAAGAAATAGCTGAGCGTAGTGGCACACGCCTATAATCCCAGCTACCTGGGAAGCTGAGGCTGGGGACTGATTGAGTCCATGGTACCATGGGCAACGTGAGCCTGTGGTTCCATGGGCAAAAATAACGAGACCTAGTCTCAAAGAAAAAAAAAGAAAACCCCTAAACAGAAAAAAGATGCAAAGAAAAAATAATTTCCTTTGTTCCTTAATATTGTCATCCATATTCTTCCAGATGTTTTCCTATGTAGAGAAACTTAAAAATGATGGGGTATATGGGGTTGGAGGCTAGAAATGAGAACAGGACATAGTGGAAGAAGCGGTAAAAACCAAACAAGAGTCTGCAGTAAAATACATAATTAATCTGAGTTTTAGCAAATGTACCCTATTTATATAAGGTGTTAACATTGGAAGCGAGGTGACTCCTACACAGAAATTCTCTGCATTATCTTCTATAAACTTAAAATTATTCCAAATAAGTCTAGTTTGAAAATTCAACCCTTTTCTGTTGTTTTTTGTTTTTTTTTTGAGACTAGGTCTTGCTATTTTTGCCTGTGGAACAGCAGGCTCTCGTTGCCCGGGGTACCACAGACTCAAGCAATCCCCAGCCTCAGCTTCCCAGGCAGCTGGGATTACAGGTATGCACCACCATGCCAGCTATTTTTTTTGGAACTAGGTCTCACTACGGGACCCAGGTGGGGACTTGAACCATGATCCCTAGCCCCGGCCGCTTCATAGGCTGAAACTTACAAGCACGAGCCACCGTGCCCGGCTGTTGAGGTCTCAATGTTATTCTTGAGCTGGAAACTTCTTCACTGTCCTGCTTTGTTAGGAGATTTTCCAATTACTCTAGAGCTTAGGAGACAGCAGCCTCCGGACCCTGCCTCGGATGGTGCCTGGAATGCTCTACCCACTGCGTTGGGGCTGCTTTAACCCACCTCCTCCGCAGAGCCACCCTCTTCTCAGTAGTCTGCACTGCTGTACCACATAATTAGTCTATCTTTACGCCCTCTTTCTTACCCAAAATAGACTCAGGGCGAGTTTACAAGGTACGAGCACAAAAATAGTAAACATAAAAAGACTGCGATTTGGGTGAAGTGGGGCAAGAATTTTTTTACTAAGAAACTCTGGCAGAAGAAAGCATAGCAACTGAGCACAGCAAAAAGGAAAACAGCACAAAATGAATATTTCTTATCTCATAGAAGGATGCAGATCAACCAAACAGGAAGCAAAATTATCTCCTAGCTCTAGGCTTGGAGAAATTTGTCACCAATGTTTTTAACACACTAGGGGGTGGCCAGGCATGGTAGCGCATGCCTGTAGGTGGCAGCCTAGGAAGCCACGGCCAGGGCCAGGGATCGCAGTTTGAATCCTGCCGGGGGCACGAAGTGAGACCTAGTTCCCAAAAAAATAGCTGGGCGTGGTGGTGCGTGCCTGTAATCCCAGCTACCTGGGAAGGTGAGGCTGGGGACTGCTTGAGTCTGTGGTACCCCAGGCAACGTGAGCCTGCGGTTCCATAGGCAAAATAGTGCAACCTAGTCTCAAAAACAAACAAACAAACAAAAAACCCCAAACACTAGGGGGCAATGATTTACTCCATTGTAACTTTACCCCCAAAGTGCAGCCTGAAGGTTACTGGCACAGGCTGGGAGCCTCCATCTTATCCTGCCCTCATCCTCCAACACCTTGTCTGTTCTCTACTCAGGTCACCTCATGCTGACTGGCCACCTGGAAGGGGCCTATTGTGAGCAGAGCAGCCTCACATTACCCTGAACAACTCTGAACAGAGCTGGCCCATTCCCAGACATCCCCAGAACAGGTTCCCTCTGCGATGAATAATGCAGCGCCATGAGGTGTATGGAGCCATGATCTCCCTCATGTCACCTCCCTTTCCACAACTGGGAGTGTGGGGTGTGGTAGCAACTGACTCCTTTTTTCCACAGTAACGCCCCTCTGGAATAGGGTGGATCTAAGAGTTTTGCAAATCTAGCACACTGGAGCTTTAGCATGCACAGTAAGATAGCAAAGCAAAACAGAAAAAAGGCCTTACCTGAAGTAGCACTCCCCACTCAGGTCCTTCAGTGACAGCAAACCCACTCATTTCCTTCCACTCGGACCTGTGGCTCGTAGACTCCTCTGTATCACCAGCACCTAGAGAATCTTTTCCCTCTCCCAGCAAAGTGTCAAAGCAGTTGGCACAGTGGTAAGAGGCTCAAGTGTGGAGCCACAGACTGAGTTCTTTCTGGCCTGCTGTTCCTAGATATATGACCTCAAACGCACAGGCAGCGCTTATTTCCACAAAGTAGAGAAGGGGACAAGGGAGAGTGCACCACCAAATGGAATTGTGAAAATACACATACAGATTTTGCATGCAATTTCAGAGGTCCTTGATAACCTAGGGGATCTTTGGATTGAAAATCCTTAGCCTGGTTGCTGACAGGAAGACCACAGCTCTTAGCAGCTTCCACAGCCTCTGTTCTCTTTGAACTCCCTCAGCATCGACTGAGCCTTTGCTGAGTGTGCCCTGGGCCAGACAAGCATTGTGCTCACCAGTGTGGTCAGCACACCTGAGGTCAAGGAAGTGGTCACTTCCCCTCTGATGAGGAGAGGTAATTTGCCTGAGGTCTCATGGTGATGGGGCTGCTGCTCCTTAATCCATCTTCTGATTCATTTAGCTGTCCTCCTAAGACAGGTGAGGCTCCCTGAGAACCAAGCTGCTCTCTCTATTGTGCAGTTTGGTCTGTGGCCCAAGAAGACATCCTGGCCGGGCGTGGTAGCACAGGTCTGTAATCCAAGCGCTGGGAGGCAAAGAAGCCTGGGATCGCTTGAGTTCGCGGGTTCAAGACTACCCTGGGCAACATAGTGAGACCTGGTCTCGAAAAAGCAGCCAGGTGCAGTGGCGGGTGCCTATAATCCCAGCTACCTGGGAGGCTGAGGCTGGGGGTTACTTGAGTCCACTGATCAGGACTACCCATGGGCAACATAGGGAGACCTAGTCTCAAAAAAAAAAAAAAAAAAAAGACATACTGACATATGCCAGGGTCTCTAGCCCAGCAGAGACTTTTTCTATCACTTCTGGCATGTCCATGGAAGAGGCATTTCCTGAGGAGGCCCCTCCCTGTTACGGAGGGCACAATCACTGAGTCCCTTCAGCAACATGCGAAGGGAAAGGTTCTAGTGTTAGAGACTATGTTTGAGCTCTGCCTCTGATGTGACCTCAGGAACGTTACTTCACTGCTCTGAGTCTCAGTTTTCTGTCCTGTAAAACAGGAGAATGACAGTTCATGAGGGTCAAAAGAGGTTGTGGGTGTGAAGTCATTCATTTCTCATCCAATGTCAGAATGCAGAAAAGGAAACCAAGTCTAAAAGAATGAGTAACTGGTCAGCTAGGTCTTCTTCAGTTTATTCTTTTCAATCATGCCATGTGGCTTCCCAAGCTGGCTTGACAAATACTTCCCGCAGTTTGTTGTGTGACCAATAAAGGGAAGAAAATTTTCTTTTTTT
>PVHY01014212.1:18300-37548 GCA_004024945.1 Uropsilus gracilis
TTGCTATTTTTGCCTGTGGAACCGCAGGCTCTTGTTGCCCAGGGTACCACAGACTCAAGCAATCCCCAGCCTCAGCTTCCCAGGTAGCTGGGATGACAGGCGCGTGCCACCACGCCCAGCTATTTTTTTGGAACTAGGTCTCGCTACGTGCCCCAGGCGGGACTCGAACCGCGATCCCTAAGCCCCGGCCGCTTCATAGGCTGAAGCTTACAAGCACGAGCCACCGTGCCCGGCCTGAAAATTTTCATTTTTAAAGAGCTCAGGGAAAGAAAAGATCAGCGCAAGTAAGTCACGTGGCTACCTGAAAACGACTCTGCAGAGCTGGGGAAGAGATGCTGAAGAGGGAGCTGGCGGGGAGCAGGCGCTGCTCTGTCGGTGCCAGCACTGCCACATGCCAGAATGAGCGCCCGAAGAACGGCGGGTCCAGCCTCCCTCATCTGGTTTCAGGAATAGCAGTCATTTCTCAGAAGCCTTACTGGCAATGGCCACCTTTGCAAAGTGCACTGAGGCTCAGCTTGGACAAATGATTTAAGCTCTTTTTTTGCTGGGGAAGAAATGGATTTATAAAGACGCCTCCAAGGGTGTTAAAAGAGGCAACTGGGACAGCAGCCAAAGAGCTGGCTGAGGGTGAGGAGCACAGGCTTTCTCGGCTGTGGACAAGTGTACATGCCATGACTGTCCGGCAGGACGCAGACGACTCTGTATATTCGGATCCAAATAACATTTACTCATTGTCTGTTCTGTGCAGGCACCAAGCAAAAACTTCTTATAAACTTCATTTAATGCCAAAAAGGCTGACAGGCAGTATCACCGACCTTTACACACACAAGAAAACAGGAGTAGAGTGAGAGGTGGACTGGGCTTTGTCATCCATTCCGGGAAGTCCATGCACAGTACCGTCTCCTCTAGACCCAGCTGTCCTGTCCTTGGGTTCGAGAAGAGGTTGTCTGTGAGCTCCAGGTCAGGAGGATGCAGGCTCATCCTATGAGCACATACTTGGTTGGCCCTCCCTACCTCAAGGCTTTTAGTGACCACAAGGAAGAGATTCAAATTCAGTGCCATTTTTCTAGCTCAGATCCCCTATTAAAACAAAACAAACACAATAGGGGATACAAACTTTGAGCATACTTTATTGATTTAGGGCCAAACAAGGCAGCATTTGGTCCATTAAGAAAGGCACCTCATTGAAAATACATCACAGTGCTGTCGAGTGATCCCAGTCACAGGATTGGGGGATGGGAAGGATAATCTTTGGATGATATTGCTCAGGACACCTGCGTATTTGATAAAAAGGGTCCCTTCACACATCGCGGGCAGAAGGCAAGAGTACAGGACTGCGGCATGTGCTGGGCAGCTGCTGAGAGCACCCAAGACAGGTAGAGCGGTATATCAGTGGTGAGTTGGGCAGGGAGATCAGCCTATCCCCCCTTCCCGAGAACTCCAGTAAACGTGATTTGCTGAGCCACTGCTCCCACAAACACACCCAGTCTCTTTCAAATTTTGCTCTGATGGTGTGGGGAACCAGGGTGATTATTCAAACCCTCCCTGTTCCGAGCCGCAGGACAGACAGGATTAACAGTTTGATTTCTTAGCTGGCATCCCATGAGGTTTTGAGATAAAAGCTGAGGTCTTAGGGCATTGGCCTTAGAGAATATTGTCACCAGTCCAGAGTAAATGAAAACTTGATTCCTTAGAAGTAACACTGTGTCTCCGTATTTCTACCTATATCGTCCGATCAGTTTAAAAATTAATTTCCCCCTTAACTTGCACTTCGTAAGACTCTGTCCACATGTAAGGGAAATGGCCTCACTACAACACTGCTACTCTCCCAACACTCCTCTTGAGCCCCTCACCATTCTTCCCGTTCCCTCCTTACCCTGACCACCCCTCCCCTCTGCCCAGCACCTAAGAGCAGGGATCACGCCACGGGGTGATGAGCAGCGGTGCAGTCTCGCCTGGCCTTCTGTTACTAGGCTGAAATAGAGAGGAAACAAGAGAGAACAAAATGGGTTTTTAAAATCCAGGTAAATATCAAGAGAGGCTAGGCATGCATGCCCCCGCAACCAAATGCAATAAACACTGGACATTTCTCTGCCAGGTGAAAGGTCTCATGCCCGCTGAGGTTAAGGCTCTGGAATTATATGAAACAAAAATTAAACCCTAAAGGGCATGTGCACCGTCCTCCCACCCCCCCCCAATCTAACTCTTATAGAGTTAAAATATCACAAGCACATGTGTGCACATGTGAATGTAGATGGATGATTGTAAATATCTGAGCAAGAATCATGCACATTCAACTAGCAAACATTCAAAGACTTCAAATCTAAGGTCAAGAGCCACAGCTGTCCTCAAAGGGAAGTTGACACTGAGACTCATGAAACCATGCTCACCCACAGAAAGATCCCAGATCCCTGAAGACACAGCTGATATTTCTGCTTTTTTTTGGAGACTACTAGGTCTTGCTATTTTTGCCGTGGAACTGCAGGCTCTCGTTGCCCGGGGTACCATGGACTCAAGCAATCCCCAGCCTCAGCTTCCCAGGTAGCTGGGATTACAGGCGCGCGCCACCACGCCCAGCTGTTTTTTTAGAACTAGGTCTCGCTACAGGCCCCAGGTGGGACTCGAACCATGATCCCTAGCCCCGGCCTCTTCATAGGCTGAAGCTTACAGGCATGAGCCAACGTGCCCAGCTGATATTTCTGGCTTTATTCCTTTACTTTGCCCATTCCCAGAAGTCATGTGTTCCCCCAAAATGCCCCAAGCCAGACTGGGTTTCCATTAAGAATGGGTGGAGTTAGTTGACAGCCAGGGAACAAGGCAGAGCAGGCCAGCAGACACTCATTCAAACCAGACAAAGAGGGACACAAGATGACCACATACCCATACCCAGCTTCCAGGTGAACAGAGAACAAGCCTTTTGGTAGTCCCACAAACACTAGGAGAGCAGGTCGGATGGGGCTGGGCACTTTAGCAGATTACGTTGAAGCAGGAGGCATTATTTACTGGGCCTGCCATGGATTTCCTAATGACTTTCCCAGAAGCTGCTATGTTTGTGCTCCTTCTAGCAGTCTGTCAATTTACGTTTGCTGAGACCAAAAGGTACCACTGGGCCCCAGGTAACACTTAGCAGACCGGGAGCTGAAGGTTAAGAAAGCAAGCGTGGCACTGGCCTAGGTGATCTTATTTTGGGGTCATCTTTTCTTGGGAGATCTGTGGCCACCACCATCATGAAGTGAGGGGTGAAGGACTGTCTCTGGAGAGGAGAGAGTTGCAGCTGAACAGACACATCTATTTGGGCTTTACACGTTGGAGAGAGACGAGTCTGATTAAACTCTAAAATGAATCCAAGAACAGGTCATTTGCAGATTTGTTCATACTTGGGCAAACACGAACTAAAAACAAACAAGCCTACCCTGGTCTCTCTTTGGGGAAGCAGGTGCCCAGCCTGGGTATTCAGAAGACTGAATTCAAAAGGACCTTTCACCTTTAATTCTTTGACAACAGTTGGCTTTTCAAACAGAGGTCCCAAACAACCCCTGCTTCACAGCACCATGACATGGATGACAAAAACAGTCTCAGTGGGACTGGCTCATGCTACGCTGGTAATTTCTGGAATCTGTAATGTAAGTGCTTTGCCTTTTCCCTTCTATTAAGGATGAAACAGTAATGTTCCTTGTCCAACATTGACCCACTGTTTATCATGGGATAGAAAATAAGTGGAATTCCCAGTCAATAATGTGCTGTCTTGATATCATGCCCTTCATCTGGAGTTCTAATCGGCTGCTGGAGATGGAATAAACACCATGGAATTGGGGTACCTAGCAGATACCCAAGTTTGTTTACTTAGACCAAAAAAAAAAAAAAGAAGAGTATAGTTACAGAAGTAAACACTGGTAAAGCCATTTTGCCTGTAACTTAGAAAACAGGAAATTTAAACATACTTCTACACACATAGACAAACATGCTCACACAGATGAGATGAGAGTTGCACATACACCAAATATATATGAAGTAAGTGCTTTTTTAATCAATACATCAAACAATATTCTTGCTGGCTTGAGGAAGTAGCCCTCTGCCTGCTCTGCCACACCCACCCTCCACAAGGACAGGAGAAAGAAATTCATTTTGGACCCGACATTAGATAAACATAACCAAGTCTTTACATGTGGCTTTGGAGAAGGCTGCTAGGATGCTGGCGAAGACAACATCGGGGGTCTGGGATGCATCGATGGCAGAGTGGATCCCTCTTTTGCTGTAGTACTGCACCAGGGGGGTGGTCTGAGTGTGGTAGGCCTCCAAGCGGATTTTTAAGGCCTTCTCGTTATCGTCTGACCTGCGTATCAAGGGTTCTCCAGTGATCTGAGAACAGGAAGAGGGCAAGGAAGGGCCAGGACTATTAGCAAGATTTCCTTGATGAGAGCAGATGGAGATGTGAGGTGCTCACTAATCCTAAAGTCCAGAAGAGGGAAAGACAGACACTCTAGATCCTCTCTACCAAAAACTTGACTCCGAGCAAATTGGTCCCAGAAGCTGGTTCAACAAAGTTAGGGAGCCTGAACTAGTAACTGAGGAACGGGGCTTTTAAGAGGAGGATGGGCAACATCTCTCCCTTACAGGGTCTGCTCAGCTGTTACGCTTTCAAAATGAATATTAAAAAAATTTTTTTTAATGTTTTTTCCTTACATCATTGTAGTCCCTGCCAATAGTCCTCCTGCCACCTAGTGAACCATCACCATATTTCCTTGTGTTTTTCCCTTCCCTGTTCTGACCCTCCATCCCTAATCCTTTGTTGTATGCATCTATGGCCAGCTTGCTAGTTGTGGCTTTTCTTGACCTTTTGTTTGGTTTCTCCATATTCCACGTAAGTGATACCATCCTAGATTTATCTTTTTCCTTCTGATTTATTTCAGCTAGCATAACCCTTTCCAGCTCCATCCATGCTGCCACAAATGGCATGAGTTTGCCTTTTTTGATTGCTGAGTAATACTCCACTGTGTAAATATACTACACTGTTTGATCTATTTGTCCACAAAATGAACACTTTTTGGATCAGAGGCAACAAAGATGGAGGCCTCGGAACAGGAAAACACATCAAAATCAGAGATACATTTGTAATTATAATCTTAGCTGCTTATGCAGTTAGTGCTTTTACTATGGTGTTGGCCATTAACATTCTGGAAGTCACAAGGGAAATAAGCAAAAGCTGAGTGATGGTCTATCAACTTTGTGAAATGTGACCAAGCTGAGGTGATTTTTTAAATTTATTTATATATTTTTTTAAGACTTGGTCTCTCTATGTTGCCCAGGGTAGTCCCGATCCCATGGACTCAAGCAATCCCCAATCTCAGTCTCCCAGGTAGCTGGGATTACAGGCACCCTCCACTGCACCTGGCTGCTTTTTCGAGATCAGGTCTCGCTATGTTGCCCAGGGTGGTCTTGAACCTGTGAACTCAAGTGATTCCTGGCTTCTTTCCCTCCCAGCGCTTGGATAACAGATGTGTGCCACCATGTCTGTAATCCCAGCTAATTGGGAGGCTGAGGCTAGGAGTCATGAGTCCATGGGTTTGAGACTTCCCCAGGCAACATAGTGATACCTAGTTTCAAAAAAATAGTCAGGCATGGTGGCACGCCCTTGTAATCCCAGCTACCTGGGAGGCAGAGGCTAGGGATCACTTGAGCTCCCAGGTTTGAGACTACCCTGGGCAACATAGCGAGATCTAATCTCTTTTTTTTTTTCCTGAGACTAGGTCTCACTATTTTTGCCCATGGAACCGCAGGCTCACTTTGTCTAGGGTAACATAGACTCAAGCAATCCCCAGCCTCAGCTCCCCAGGTAGCTGGGATTATAGGCGCATGCCACCATGCCCAGCTGTTTTTTGGGACTAGGTCTCGCTGTGTTGCCCGTAGTGGGACTTGAACCGTGATCCCTAGCCCCAGCCATTTCATAGGCTGAAGCTTATAGGCACGAGCCACCATGCCCGGCTTGAGATCTAATCTCTTTAAAAAAAAAAAAAAAGGCTGGTCATAGTGGCTCATGCCTGTAAGCTTCAGCCTATGAAGTGGCCAGGGCTAAGGATCGCAGTTCGAGTCCTGCCTGGGGCCTGTAGCGAGACCTAATTCCAAAAAAACAACAGCTGTGCATGGTGGTATGTGCCTGTAATTACAGGTGCGTGCCTGTAATCCCAGCTACCTGGGAAGCTGAGGTTAGGGATTGCTTGAACCTGTGGTACCCCGGGGCAATGTGAACCTGCAATTCCATGGGAAAAATAGCGAGACCTAGTCTCAAAAAACAAAACAAAACACAAAAAACAAGAAACAAAAACTGAAAAACCTGTGTGATTGGATGAACTGGTCTCACATGACAAAGGTATATCCAGGGAATTTTTTTTTTTTTTTTTTTGAGACTACGTCTCACTAGTTTTGCCCATGGAACTGCAGATTCCCGTTTCCTGTGGTACCACAGACTCAAGCAATTCCTAGCCTCAGCTTCCCAGGTAGCTGGGATTACAGGTGCGCGCCACCACACCCAGCTATTTTTTTGGGAACTAGGTTTCGCTGTGTTGCCCTGAGCAGGACTCAAACTGTGATCCCTAGCAAACCCAGGGAATTCTTACAATCGCTTGCATATTCTGAAACAGAACATGACAAATGTTGCAGTGAATTTGTATGAGACTCTCCTTGCTACATTCATAAGCAACTGGAGACAACAACTTGGCAGAGTCAATCTAGGTGAAAGACTGAATTTATAGGGCAGAGCAGTCACTGGAGAGAGGACAATCTTCTGAAGCAGGACTGGTCAGCAAACTTCTCTTCAGTACTATTCACCCCCCCCACCTTGACTTTAACTCCGGGTCTCCAAGCCACCTTCTCCTGATGAATTATTATTTGGGTCACCATCCTACTGTTGTTCTGAAGACAGAGACCAGATACTGGGAGTAGCTGACACAGTTAGCAACCTCAAGGTCATCTGATAAACCTGAACACCATGCAGAACCATAGCCCATGTGATTTATTTGGTAGTACTGTTCCTTTTTTTTTTTTTTTTTTTAGAGACTAGGTCTCACTATGTTCCCCAGGGTTATCTTGAACCCGCAGACCCAAGTGATCCATAGCGTCAGCCTCCCAGGTAGCTGGGATTACAGGTGCACGCCATCACAACCAGCTTTGGTAGTGCTTAAAGTTAGTAATGTTAAAATGGGAGGGGGAGGCAGTGATGGGAAGCAAAGGAAGAAAGGGGATGGAAAGGGAAGGAAATTTTCTGTCTTGAGTTTACATACGTCATCTTTCATAGGTTCCTTTGGGGGGTTGAACTCCTCATGGTAGGAACGGCCACTCTTGGGGTGAATCAGCCTGAAAGACAGCAAATGATCATGACTCAGATTGCTAGAAAGTAATCCTGCACCCCTGGGGTCTCCAACGTGACAAGCAGCTGGACAAGAAGTTGGATGTAAGGGCTGCCTCCATCAGAGACCCCGGCTGAAAGTATCACTTGCTGAGGACAATAACTGGACTTCCAGGAATGCATAGGGCTTTCACTCTGACCCAACACACTGTAAGAGTCTGGCTGAGATGCTGGTATAATTAAAAATATGCAGGGCCAGGCATGGTGGCACATGTCTGTAAGCGGCAGCCTAGGAAGCCACAGCTGGGGCCAGGGAGCGCAGTTCAAGTCCCACTCGGGGCATGTAGTAAGACCTAGTTCCAAAAAAATAGCTGGGCGTGGTGGTGCACGCCTGAAATCCCAGCTACCTAGGAAGCTGAGGCTGGGGATTGCTTGAGTCTGTGGTACCCCGGGCAATGAGAGCCTGTGGTTCCACGGGCAAAAATAGCAAGACCTAGTCTCAAAAAAACAAAAAACAAAAAACTATGCAACTCAGGACTTAGAAAAGGACTCTGGTGCTGGTCTCACAGTCATTCATTTTACTCACCAATTCACTCAATAGACATTTACTATAAATGCCTCGTCTGATTCAGGCCTTAGGCTGAATCCAAGGGTCACGAAGCAGTGAGTCAAGGGCCCTCCTTACAAGTGGCTTCACTTTGTGAAGTATCACGTTGTAGGGGAGACAAACATGGAAACAACCACAAAAAATGCGACAATCCTTTAAGAGAGATTTGTACAAAGGGGGACAGAGGACACAGACAGAGAAACTAACACTATTTTATGACCTAGTTTGGTTACAAAACTGGAAATCTGCCCTAGGAGGAACTCCAGATACACACACCACCACCTCTATGACCACAGAGACAGAAGCCTGACTGTTTGAGGGTAATATTCAAGGCATCAGGAAAAATGACGTATTAAGTAAGTCGTGGAAGAAATGGTCCAAGAATTAGCAGCTCTTGTTTGGCACTGAAAACACAGCTGTGTCCTGTGAGGCAAGGAGCCTGTGCTCCTGACTGGGAGTGGCCAGGAACCCAAGAGGCAGCTGAACACCCTCAGCAGTCTCTTCTAAGTCGGCTCTGGTTTCCTCACTTAACTGACGGCTGCTCTCCTTATTAAGGTTTGTTAGACCACAGCTTCTCGGCGTTTTCCACCTCATGGCCTGCACAGTAGCAGCTGTAGAGTACTTGGGATATTTGCTCCTTTGGGTGTGTTACTGGTTACCCCAGGCCTGCCCAGCAGCTCTGATGGCTGAGGGTCACTAAATCAGCACAAAGGAAGCCGGGCACAGTGGCTCGTGCCTGTAAGCTTCAGCCTATGAAGCGGCCAGGGCTAGGGATTGCGGTTTAAGTCCTGCCTGGGTCCCATAGCGAGACCTAGTTCCACAAAACAGCTGGGTGTGGTGGCACGCGCCTGTCATCCCAGCTCCCTGGGAAGCTGAGGCTGGGGATTGCTTGAGTCTGTGGTACCCCGGGCAACGAGAGCCTGCGGTTCCACGGGCAAAAATGGCGAGACCTAGTCTCAAAAAAAAAAAAAAAAAAAAAAAAAAAAAAAAAAAAAAAAAAAAAAAAAAAAAAAAAAATCAGCACAAAGTCCAGGTCACACTAAGGTAACCAGGCCTTGTAAGATGTGATGCTGTGCTTTAATGAGAGCACATTTTCTGTGGCGGAGTCAAGTTCCACTTACAGCACAAGGGGGTCCACTTACAGTACTCAGGACAAGGTGACGCTGTGTAAGCAAGGTGTGCTGAGTGGGCCTCTGACTGCAATCAGGTAACATGAGGTCGGGGCCTCCTTGGTTTGAACACTGGAGGCATGCACAGTTGGGATCACCAGGGAGAAGGAGAGTACACGCTGCTGATTCAGTTACAGCTTTCCCTCTGGGGAGGGCTGGGGAGGGAGATCTGTCCACACTTCTGGAGAGCACAAAGTGCAGAGCAGCCAGGCTGAAGCAAGCATGACTCTCTCCCCTCCACCCATCTCTCGCTCACCTCAATCTCTCGCTATTGTTAAAACATAGCATCACATCTTACAAAGACGCTCGGCCCTCTAGTGACACCTCCAGACATACACCTCAATCCTCCTTCCCCACTCACAAATACCATTTGAAAAGGCATGCAAGATTCATTCGCTAGAAGAGAAATGAAAGAAAAGTCAATCTCCGAATTCTCAAAATAGGATAGGCCTCGAGTACCCAGAGCAAAACAGAGCCTGGCCTGGAGATGGAAGCGATGATGTAGAGAGATCAGGACTGGCTTTACAGTCACTGCTATCCAGAGAGCAATACTTCAGACACCTGTTTTCTCATCCACAAGATGGGTCGTAAGGAGACACTAGGCTACTGGTGCCAGTTGGTCATCCGGCAGGATAATCAGGGTACCAGAGAGCCTACACTGAATAGGCTAAAGCAAAACCCAACAACCAAATACACTCAAGAAACAGAAGACTGACTCCCGAAAGTCTGAGAGGGAAAGCTAATGCACACAATATTTACAGGGGGATCCCCATGTCAGAGTTACATAAGACCCATATCAACTGACCGGTTCCTGTGTTTTTTTCCTTCCTAGAGTCCACATAGTGGACTAGGAGCAGAGAGCAGTTACTGGTGCTAGCTCTGCACTGAGCTGTAGCTGAACCTGTGAAAACACTGTTGTCAGTGTTAAGGTTCCTCCCCTGGGAAGGAGAGGTCACACTAAGACACTCACTTCCACACTAAGAAACTGTCTTCTCTTTCACCTTATTCAGCGTTGCTGCTGCCCACCAGCCCAGCCATGTCAGAGGCCTTCTCACTTCACATGTAGCTCACACTCAGGCTCCCAGAGGGGTCCAGGTTTGCTTCTCCCCTTCCCTGGTGTAGTTGGTAACACCACGGCTGAGTGGCCATTCTCAGAATGCTATTTTGCCACAATATCTAGTGGCTCAAAAACATTCCATGATTCTGACTCCTTGTCATGTCTACCCTGTCCACCTTGTCAGACCTTGCTCAGACAATGGCACCTTCCCTTCTTGACAGCCCTCATGCTAGTTTGCCTCCTCCATCAGACATGTTTGCCACTAGTCCCAGCCAGAATCCCTCCCCCAGCTATATTTATTTCTGCCTTTGCTTTCTTTTTGGAAAACCTCACTGAAACTGTCTACCCAGAAAGGTCAGGGGTGACACTACATCTCTCCTAGGTAGCCTACCCTAGGTTTTTTTCTCCTCCTTCCTACTGCTTACAGCAGTCCAGGTTTTAGGTATGGCTTACAGATACTGTGAGGCCAGAGGTGGACAGCATCTCACTGTACCTTCTACAGTTTCTGCTGGTCCCCTGCCCCAGAGTCTAGCACTATGCTGCACACAAAGGAAGTGCTCAGGAAGCTGCATGATTGGACCAAAGGCCCCCCAGTATCATCTAGTTCTGTTAACAGTTAACATCTGTTTGCCCACTAGGGACTCCAGTATTGGTGATGTTCCTCCTGTCAACCCTACAACTTCTTGGTCACACCATCTTTGTCTACCAGATGGGATGCAAGGAATCAAAAGTCTGTGCACTGAAGGGGCTTTGGAGTAGCTAGAAGTATGAAACCTGGACAAATGAAAAGAAGGCAAGTCCCACTGTGTCTAATACAGACTTCAGAAGACACTGCTAACATTCACTTGGTTGTCTATTTACACATCTGCTTCTCTCCTAGAAGATAAGGACTGCAGATATATGGGGGGGAAATTCAATCTCATTAGGTAATCGAAATAATGAAATCTAAAACAAAGACAAACATTTCTCTTCTCATTAAGTTAAAAAGTTATGTGTACTGTAATAGCTGTAGCCTCAATTTAACAATGGACAACTAGAAAAAAACCTAATTTACAATTATAAGGGAACAACTGAGCAAATAACAGAATAATGAAATATTATGCAGCAATTAAAAACAATGACTCTAGAGGTCAATGGTGAGAAACTGAAAGCTTTTCCTCTATGAGCAGGTACACAACAAGGATGTCTACCCTTAGCACTGCTGTTCAACCTGATATTAGAAGAACAATTAGGCCAGAGAAAGCTTTAAAAGGAATCCAAATTGAAAAAAAATAAAGAAATAAAACCATCATTATTTGCAGATAACATTGTAATATACACCGAAAATCCTAAAGACTTCACTACAAAACTAGTAGAGACAATATAGCAATAAAGCAGCAGGGAAGGGGGGGAGGGATGGGCACAAGAAATTAAGATGATGGTACATGGGTGTCAAGGTGGTGGGAGAACCTCAGGGCATACAACAATGTAAAAAAAAAATAATAATAGTAATATACATACACACACACACACACACACACACACACACATATATAGGTGCAATCAAATTTAAAAAAAAGGGGGGGGGAAGAAATCTCCCTCAGACAGAAAAAAGTGGCAAGGAAAAAAACAATATAAAAGTCTGTTTCATTCCTACATGCAAACAATGAACTAGAAGAGAAAGAAATCAAGAAGGTAATTCCATATATATATATATATATATATATATATATTTATTTATTTTGAGACCAGGTCTTGTGATTTTTGCCCATGGAACCGCAGGCTCACGTTGCCCGTGGTACCACGGACTTGAGCAATCCCCAGCCTCAGCTTCCCAGGTAGCTAGGATTACAGGTGCACGCCACCATGCCCAGCTATTTTTTGGGGACTAGGTCTCGCTGTGTTACCTCAGTGGAACTCAAACCGCAATCCCCAGACCCTCCCATGGCTCCGACTACATAAGCTGTCTCTTACAAGCACGCGCCACCATGCCTGGCAAAATGAGGCACAGTTCCATTTATAATAATAGCATCAAAAAAACAATGAGCTGGGCGTGGTGGTACACATCTGTAATCCAAGTACTAGGAGGCAAAGAGGCTTGAATTTATGGGTTCAAGACTACCCCAGGGAACATAGCGAGACCTGGTCTCAAAACCCCCCCACCCACCCAAAAAAAAACACATTGAATAACCAGGAATAAATTGGACAAAGGAGGTGACAGACCTATTTAGTGAAAACTATATGACATTGTTAAAAGGGAAATGGAAAGATTTTCTATGCGCATGGATTAGAAGACTTAGCATTATTAAAAATGTTCATCTTACCCAAAGCAATTTATAGTTTAAATGCAACCCTTATCAAATAATTCCTCTAAGAAGTAGAACAAACATTACTGACAATCATATGGAACCAAAAAAGATCCTGAATTGCCTAAGTGATATTGATGAAAAAGAAGAGGAAGGAAGTATCATGTTCCTAGACTTCAAGCTATAGTATAAGACTATAATAATCAAAACAGTAGAAACAGGCAGATGAATAGAACTAAGAGTCCAGAAGTAAATCCACATTTATACAGACAGGCAATCTATAAGGAGTGGAAGTATACAATAAAGAAAGAAAAGTCACTTCTTCAAATGGTACTCAAAAATTTAGTAATATGCAGAAAAGAAACTAAAAGAATTTAAACATCATGGATTAAAGTCTTGGATAAAGACTGGAAATCATAAAATGAACGGAAGAAAACAGGCAAACAATTCCAGGACAATGGTTGCAGGGATATTTTTGGGTACTCAACTCTGATGACAAGGAAACACAGAGGCAAAAATAGACAAATGGGACTACATCAAGCTAAAAAGCTTCTGCACAGCAAAAGAAACGATCATTAAAACAAAAAAGACAGCCTACTAATAGAAGAAAATATTTGTACATCATATAACTGATGAGAGGCTAACATTCAAGGCCTATAAAGAATTCATATAACTCAATAAAAAGAGAACAGAACCCAATCAAAAAATGGGTAGAGGAGGCTGGGCACGGTGGCTTGTGCTTGTAAGCTTCAGCCTACGAAGCGGCTGGGGCTAGGGATCGCGGTTCGAGTCCCACCTGGGGCCCTTAGCGAGACCTAGTTCCAAAAAAAAAAAACAGCTGGGTATGGTGATGCGCGCCTGTAATCCCAGCTACCTGGGAAGCTAAGGCTGGGGATTGCTTGAGTCTGGGGTACCCTGGGCAACGAGAGAGCGCCTGCGGTTCCATGGGCAAAAATAGCGAGACCTAGTCTCAAAAAAAAAAAAAAAAAAGAAAAAAAGAAAAAAATTCATAAAGGGAAAAAAAGAGGGAGGGTGGCACACACCTGTAATCCCAGTTACTTGGGAGGCTGAGGCTAGAACTCACTTGATTCTGAGGGTTTGAGACTAACCCAGGCAACACAGTGAGACCTAGGCTCAAAAGAAAAAAAAAAGGGAAAATGGAAGGAAATGGAAATCTAAAAAAAAAGCATGATAACAAGATTAAAAGAAAATCACTTGATGGATGTAACTACCTGGAGGCTGAGGCTGGGATTGCTTGAGTCCACGGGATCAGGAGTATCCCGGGCAACATAGCGAGACCTAGTCTCAGGAAAAAAAAATGTTATTTGATAATGCTGACCTAACGTTCTGCTAGGGGAGAGAAGAAGTTATCTTTTCTTCTCTTCTTGTACATAAACATAGTAATTGTCCAGAAAAAAAGAAATACTCTTGCCTAGGGTCAAAATTTAAAGGTAATGGGACTGAGTGTCGTACTTCAAACCCCTTGCTCTTATTTCCTGAACCCTATTCCATATCACTGCTCCAGGGACTATCTCCAAAGAGGATCAGCTCATCTCGAAATGGCACTGAGCTCCACGGCTGGGGTTAGGCCAGCACTCTTTCCTCTGCTCTGACAAAGCTCTGAGAAAGTGTGAAAGGACAGGGCCTTCAGGGGACAAATACCTTCCCGTGATTCTTCGGATCAGCAGAGAGTCTGGGATGCTGAATTCAATCACAGAATCAAGCTTCTCTTTCCTCTTCTCCATGAGGTCGTCAAGCTGTAAGACAGTGTGTGGCATACCTAAGCTACCGTTGATAAGACCCAGAGATAAAAGGGCCAGCTTTTGCTTTTATGCAATAATGATACAAAACCAAGTCACCTACCATTTCTGCCTGCCTTACAGTCCGAGGGAAGCCATCTAGAAGAAAACCATTTTTGCATGGCGGGGTCTCCAAATTCTTCTCAATGAGCTCCACTACCATTTCATCACTCACCTGAAGTTAAGGAGAAAAGCCTGAGTTAACTCTAGGGTGACAAGTTTGTGTTGATACAACCTGCTTACTAAATCACATGCCCTTGTGACCACAAAGTAGCAGAAGTTGGAGCAAATGGAGATTCAGTGTTATGATTCTTTTTTCTTTCTTCTTTTTTTTTTTTTTTTGAGACTAGGTCTCGCTATTTTTGTCCATGGAACCGCAGGCTCATGTTGCCTGGGGTACTACAGACTCAAGCAATCCCCAGTCTCAGCTTCCCAGGTAGCTGGGATTACAAGTGTGCACCACCACGCCCAGCTAATTTTTTGGGACTAGATCTCGCTGTGTTGCCCCCGGCAGGACTCAAATCGCAATCCCCAGAACCAGCTATGACTCCATAAGCTGTCGCTTACAGGCACGCGCCACCGTGCCTGGCTTTCACGACTATTTCTGTGGTTGTTCTACATACATTGTCTTCTCTTGAGATTCTTGTGTGTCTGGGTGAGGGAAGAGAAGCCCCCACCAAGAGTGCTCCATGTCTTGGTTCCTGAAGCCCTCGCTTATAAATAGAGTTGGAGCCCTAACCATTAGAGAGCAGCTTATTTGCGAATAACTGTCCTCAAAGAAAAGTGAGGTTGTATGGCTGAGAGAACATGTAAGGAAGGCTCCAGAAGAGAATGGGGGCTGATGGGAATGCAGGAAGGCATCAGCCTACCCTGTTTCATGATTCTGTTTAAGGTAACAGCATAGTAGCCCATGCCTCCCAGAAACGAAACGACAATGGAGAAGTTCACTAAACTGGTGAGCTGGGCCAGTATCAAGGAACTGAGAAGCCGTGGCAAGCACCTGTAATCCCAGCTACCCGGGAGGCTGAGGTGAGGGATCACTTAAGTCCGTGGGTTTGGGACTACCCCGGGCAATGTAGCGAGACCTAGTCTCTTAAAAAACAAAACAAAACAAAAAAATCCCAAAACCAAAAAACTGGTTTTCTTATAGGGCCTTCATAGAAACACAAGTTTCCTCTCAGTCTTATAGTGAAGCCTATCCATCTTGGTAGCTAGTGCTCTTATCTCCTGGGACCAGCTGGAAACCTGGGTACAAAGTATAAACCCTGTGACTAAGTGAAGGTTGAGATAAGCAATCTCATTGCCACATCCCGATTTTTTTTCTCAGTACCAGATGGTCTGCCAAGACCCAAAGTCCAAAACAGCTAACTTTCTGGCTTGGCCCAGGCCCAGCTAACATGAAGGGAAAGTTGGAGGTAAAGAGGCAGCTGACAGGCAGGCAGGGATACCAGCTGATACAGCGACAGAATCTCAAAGTCTCGTGGAGGCGATTTAGGGCTGGAGGTTAAGCCTGCACCTTCCTCAGCCAGAGGGCTAAGCAAAAAATGACCACTGAAGGCAATCCCTGCGGCAAAGTTGCAGAATAACTCAGTAACAATTAAGCACTGGCATTAACCAAAGATTCAATAGCTAATAAATAGCATTTGTCCAATCGAGCCAACTGGTCTAAAACCAGGAGAAAATGCAGCAATATCTCCTAAGTGGACAAGATTTACTTTTATCAACTGTCAAGTGACTTGTCTGTGATGGAACAGTTACAAAAGTGGGTCAAAACACTCAGTGGCTTCCTGAGTGCTTAAATGCATTCCTGAGTTTTAGTGTATGGATAGCAGTTTCAACCTTAGCCCTGAAAACTGGGTACATTACAGAATGTAACAGCAAAAAAGGAACTTCAAGAATACTGTGGGTAAAATAAGTATCATAAACTCAGAATGACCCAATTAACTTGACAGGCTAAAAGCTTGTGAATCTGCAGTTTAGCGCAGGGCTATCTGATAGAACTTTCTATGATGACATCAATGTTCTGTGTCTGTGCTGGCTGGTGAACACCTGAAATGCTGCAAGTGAGACTGAGGAATTAAATTTCAAATTAAATTAAATTAAATTTTAATAGCCACATGCAGCAGGTGGCTGCCACAGCAGTGCAGAACTGGACTGAGGGATATCCACATTCACTGGTGCCCACACCTACCAGTTTCCCAGCATCCATAGTTGCCTTCAGCTTTTTTCCCAGTTCTGAGCCAGAAGCGACCATGGCTCTCAGCATGTCCCCAGTAGCCAAATGGCACACACAGAAATTTTTCGCCAGCTTGGGTGCCTGCGAATAAGAAAACAAAAACCAAGATGCAGTCAACTGCCGGCTCTGGAGTCAGACTACCTGGTTGTACGAACCTGGCCTTGCCACGGTTTGTGAACTTTGGCAATACCTATTTCCTTACTCATAGCAAGGATAACAGTGCTGGGCTGGGGGGAAATGATGAAAGTATCTTATCTTTTTTTTTAAGCTAGGTCTCGCTATTTTTGCCATGCAGGCTCTCGTTCCCAGGGTACCACAGACTCAAGCAATCCCCAGCTTCAGCTTCCCAGGTAGCTGGGATTACAGGTGCGCGCCACCATGCTCAGCTGTTTTTTTGGAACTAGGTCTCTCTATGTGCCCCAGGCGGGACTCGAACCACAATCCCTAGCCCCGGCTGCTTCACAGGCTGAAGCTTACAGGCACGAGCCATAGTGCCCGACTATTAAGTATCTTATCTTCTAATGAAAATTTATTAAAAAGTTGTAGATGATACTCATAAAGCACTAAAAACAGTATAGCATATAGAAAGCTGTCATAAATGGTACCTATTGTCACTACTCCCACTGGACACACAAATGACACATAAGCCTTGGTTTCCCCATTATACATGGGAAGAATAAAAATGGCAGTATTACCCTTAATGTGGTTGCTGTGAAGTTCATTTTACTTTACTTTTTTTTTTGAGACTAGGTCTCGCTATGTTGCCCAGGGAACCACAGACTCAAGCGATCCCCAGTCTCAGCCTCCCAGGCAGCTGGGATTACAGGCACATGCCACCACACCCAGCTATTTTTTGAGACTAGGTCTCGTTATGTTGCCCGAGTGGGGAGGGTCTCGAACCTGCGGATCCAAGTGATTCCTAGCCTTGGCCTCCTTTCCTAGGTTGGGATTAAAGGCACGCACCATTGCGCCCGGCCCTTGCTGTGAAATTTAAGTGAGTATGTCTACAAAGTATGGCACACTGCCTAGTACACAGTATGCTGGGTGGTCATCACCTGAGTTACTACATGATTGTGATTGTTAAGTACAGCAGCTGTGAGGCCTGGGAGGCTGCTGGGGCAAGGTGAACAAATTTCCCAGGCAGAGTCAGTTACCCCTGTTCCATGTCACAAAGCAACTGCATTATCTTGGTCAAATCACTGAACCTCACTTAACCTCTAGGAGGTTCATATGTCTAAAAGGAAGACTCCAATTCAGAAGGTAGGGGTGAAGACCAGATGAGGTATATATGAGTAGCAGTAGGTATATTTGTTTTGGAGGTAACCGAGTCTTTTGGTTGAGAAGATCTTGAGAATCAAAGATTTGATTACAGACACTAGGTGATTTGAGAAAAGCTACTTCACCTTCCTAAGTTTCAACTGTCCTATAAGTGAAAATGGAGAGTGTAACGGTACTTAAATCACTGGTTTGATAAGACTCTAGAACATTCAGAACATGTAGGGCTAAGTACATAGTAAGTGCTTAGTGAGCACCAGCTATTAGTACAACCTCTTCCCTAGTTTCATATTCATTCATACAGAAAAGACTGATGCTTCTTCCAAAACCCTGCTGGGAAGCCAGGGGCACAGAGGACTAGAAGACATAGACCCAGATCTCTAAGGGCAAGAGATTGGTGAACTACACATTAGAATGAAGACGAAAATGGAGGAGACCTGGACAGTTCAACACTGGTTTTTTAGTGGCAAAAAACAACAGAATCCTGCTGGGCACAGTGGCTCGTGCTTGTAAGCTTCAGCCTATGAAGCGGCCGGTGCTAGGGATCGCGGTTCGAGTCCCGCCTGGGGCCCGTAGCGAGACCTAGTTCCAAAAAAATAGCTGGGCGTGGTGGTGCACGCCTGTAATCCCAGCTACCTGGGAAGCTGAGGCTGGGGATGCTTGAGTCTGTGGTACCCTGGGCAACAAGAGCCTGCAGTTCCATGGGCAAAAACAGCAAGACCTAGCCTCAAAACAAACAAACAAACAAACAAACAAACAAACAAACAAACCAGAATCCACAGGGGATGTACACAGTTCAAGTGGCTTAATACATAACTTTCTGACTCAATTGTTTTAGAAAATAAGTAAGGCTGGATCTTTGTTCACGGGGAGTTTTCTTAGGTGCACACAATAAAATCTAAACAGACAGGCTCATTTCAGCAAATGCTGGTTTGAGGTTCATGAATTGATTTAACTTGGGCAAAGCAATGACTTCACAGGAAACCCAAGTGAGAGGCTTAAAACTGCACTTTGGGAAAATCAATGAGGTAAGGATCCTCTGACAATGGAAAAAACTTCTGGTTCTCCAGACTGGCACCAGGATCATGTACCCAGATGCCAACTCTTTTCCTTGGTGGTTATAAATAATTAACTTGGGTGAAAAATTTGTTCAAGGGGAAAGGCAGCTCAAAATGCCACAGAGCAGAGCTTTTAGCACAGAACGCAACTGCCATTCTAGAGGACTGGACTTGACAATTCTATGAAATACATTCAGCAGGAAGACTAGCATGGCAGGAGACTACTCTTCATTCCCTGCTGGCCGCATGGGAGTACATGTAGAGGGTCACAAAGAACATGGACTCTGGAGATAGACATGCGTGTGAATCCCAGTTAAAGCATTCAACCGCTGTGTGACCTTAACTTCTCAGAATCTCAGTTTCTATGTCAGTCAAATGGGAATAATAACTCATCATTAGGGATTTTTTTTTTTTTTTTTT
>PVHY01014213.1:0-39114 GCA_004024945.1 Uropsilus gracilis
TGTCACCTAGTCTGTTTGAAATTCTTGAACATAATCTTTCTGGCTTTAATAAAAAATGTTTCAACAATGTTCAATTCAGGAACAGTACTATTATGCAGAAGTAAAACCTACTTTGCACCCTTTTGTGGGTACAGATTACTTTCATGCTGCAAAGTCACAATATTAATGTGTCTTTTGTTATGAGTATCTTCAGCTTCATAGACTAAGGAATTATCCCAAAACTTAAAAAATTAAAAGTTAATTTATAGGAAATGCAATTAATGGAGAAATCAACTAAATGGTACCATAGTGATCTAATTAGCAAAATACATACTGTAAAGCTCACAATTTATTTTCAACAAATATTCTGAAAAGGATAAAAAGAAATGAAGGGAAATTGAAAGAGACTATGTTGCTACGTTTTAAAAAAATTCATGCTTTCAAACTATATACTGAAAGATTTAGAATAGTATTGTGTAAGAAGAGAACAGAATAAGGGTTAAGAATGAGACTAATAGATAAAATTAACTAGAAGTTGATGACTGCTGAAGGAGAATGATTCTTCAAAGAAGCGTTCACTATTCTACTTGTTCTACTTTATAATTTTCCATAGTAAAAAAAAAAAAAACCCTATGTCTTGAACCCTGAAGTCACACAAGTTTAAAAACCATTACTACTTGAATTACTGTAGTAATGCTGTAGAGCATCAGACATTAAAAAGCTCTTATACCATCTGAGTGACTTATTAAAATAAAACCATAGGAAATTAAAAGAAAACTAGTTGTCAAGCCAAAGAAGAAACATACAGGTCTTGCTGACAAGTAGAAGGTGATATTATAACTCCTCAGAAAATTTTCTTTTTCTGAGGTAAAGATTTTTGGTTACAAAAACGTGTTTATAAAAGTAACAAAGAGGAGGCATCCTTCATTACAATGATGTTTAAATTTTAGAGATTTTCAAAGCCCACCAAATTCTACATTAAGAACAGTTCCAACAATTAATGAAGAAACATTTTGGACCTTCTGCTGTCTACTACATGGATTACAAAGTATATGTATATGAGGGGCTGCTAACAGTGATGAATGAGATGAGGAGGTAAATAAATACTTCATTATTTTGTAACTTCAAAGTAAGAAGGTTAATTGAAGTATAAATGGAACTTGGAATGAGATTCACCAGCATTCATAAAAGAGTAAAAAGAAACTGGAAGAACTAAAGTGTTTTGATTAGGTGAAGCATGACATATGCTAAGAAATGCAGCTTAGGGGTCTAGATAAACAATCCATGATGTACTGACACAGTTTACTGGTATGCAGTTCAGTTTCTCCTAGAATCTTACCCACTTTATCTTTTTCACATCAGGTCATGTGCTACCACCAATGACAGCCCACCATGAACACCAGAGCATGGCAAGTGCATATAAATCCTTAACTTCCTAGTAGGGGCACTCAGTCTTCTGAGACGAATCTGCTGAGTCAGTACTGGTACTAATAAACTTGCTTCTTACCAGCCCTGGTGTACTCAATCAGCTTTCAGAACCACCTTAAAGATGACCATCGCATAAAATTTGGCATACTATATTAGGTAATTTTTTCATGGAGCAAAGGGAAGGGGGTGGGGTGGAAGTGGAAAGAGGGGGAAAGGAGAGAAGGGGGAGAGGGGAGGAGAGGAGGGGAGGAGAGAGAGAGTATGTCAGAGAGAGAGAGAGAGTCTCACATACTGTATTAGTTAGCTTTTCTATAGAGCAAAGGAAAGGTATATACTTGTTTCTCCCTGGCGAAATGTGACAACACTCAATTCTCTTTAAGTTATTATACTTTCTGCCCAGACTCAGAGCAAACACACTGCATATACACACTCACATAAACTTTGTATTCAAGCCCTACTTTGAGTGCTTGGTGTGTGAATGGATGACCCCCAATAACTGAGAATAATATGTCTGATTTGTTATGATTAGAAAAACAAGAAGGGATATTCTTCTTTCCTATCCAGGAGAAGCATGTACACTATCTCCAGGAAAGTTACCGGCTAGCCCACTGAAATGCATACTATTAAAGAGTGAAAATCTTGGCAGGCTGCAGAGTGAGGCATGCCTACTGTCTGGGCTCCTTTTCCCACTCAGTCAGTGGTGCAGACTTTTTGAGTTCATCATTACCTCATCAGTATAACTGTCAGTTGCCAGTGGTGAGAGAAGACAGTCACTTACTCACTTGAATTTTCTGTGTCCTCTAAAGCAAACCCATAACACACACACACTTTTAAAACCTACGGTACCCACTTATCCATTTTAATTTACTGAATGAACTAAGTCAATATAGAAAAGGGAAAACTGAAACTATTTTTTACCACTAAACGGGTACCCAACAAATACCCTATTGTCAGCACCTCCAGCAGCAAACTCATGAAGTGAGCAGATAGTGCTCTGACCCAGCTTTGATGTAATGCTAGTAACAAGTCCAAGTCTGACAGACTCAGATCTCACAAGGTAAATCAGCAGAGTTGCTAACAATACAGGTCTCCACAAAAGCATTAGGTTCATGTTGTGAACTTAAAGGAAGAAATGGAGGGGGAAAAGCAATAATTTCTTCTAACTAAAATATTGTTTAAACACATTTGTCTATTTTGGAATGTGGGTTCAAGTCTTCTAATTTATAGCCAATAAGTAAAATGTTAATTCTCTACAAGTAGTTTACACATTTGCTGCCCAAACTCAGAGAAAACTTACAGAAAACTGAGAAAACAGATTTTATAAAGTATGAAACATAAAAGAATGTATTTTAGGTATAATTACATATCCCTTACACAAATATAGCTTCTGATCCTCAATGTTCATTACATACATGGAATAAGCATTAAAGTCTTTTCTGAATGGTGTCAGGTCATGAACAATGACCATTTCTGTAAATTGAAATATAGCTGTAGATACATATATACCACATGGAGTTGAAAGCGCTTTTTTAGAAACTGAAACATATAAATATAAGGATTTAATATTTTCAAAGTTAATACCGTACTCTGGTTGGAGGCAAAGTTTAATACTCAAGCCAGATTAAGAATAATGTGATACTTTGGTTACAAGCTATCTATTTTTCTATCACCAACCTTGCAGTCAAGTAATCAAGTAAGAGTGTGACATTAAATTTAGAATTACTCTTTAAAAAAAAATTTAGAATGACTCTCCTTTCGGACACTACTTACTATATCCAACACTATTTGTTAAAAATTGTGTATATCTATTCCTCACAAAATGCATACTATATATCAACTTGTGGCCTCTTTTAAAAGATGTAATTTTTTTTACAAGTGTAAATCTTGCTATTGTGGTGCTAAGGAGGCCCAGCAATAAGAAAAGAGAAGAGAGAGCAGCTGGTTTTTCAATGTACAGACTAGTGTTTCCTTTTCATCAATTCCTGTAAAGAAGTAGAAACTCTTGTTAGTCTTTAATCCCCAATACTAAGGAGGATCATATGTGGAAAGGAAAGTCAAAGATAAATGAATGAACACAGCATAATCAAAGATAGTTTGGTTATTTAAAATGTACAAACTTAAGTCAGCAAATTGGAAAATCAAATTAGGAATCAAAGTTTAGAAAATATAAATATGCTCAGTAGAAAAATGACTAAGAAAGCACATAATAGCTGCTTTAAATAAGGATAAAATTCAGAATTGGGAACAGGCAAACCAAAAAGATACTGCTGTGAATTGTGAAGTTATCATTACACAACATGTTTATCCTACATATCGATGAAAACACTCATCTTTCTGGAATGGAGGTAGCATAATGCATGCTTAATTCTTAGCAATTTCTGTAAACATTAGATCTTATCAAGATGGAAAAAAAGATGAACCAATAGTATTTGGGTGCTCCCTGAAAATTATAAGAGTAATTTGAAAATGAGTAGGAGAAGAAATGAATATGGACACTGCTGGGTGTAGCAGGAATGAGGCATGGTGACTCAAATTATGTGCCTTCAGGGTCTCAATAAACAACCCTTGACTTACTGACTCAGTTTACTGGTATGCAGTCCAGTTTCCCAGTTTCTCATTCAATCTTCCCCATTCTATTTTCCGTCACATCAGGTCATATACTACCACCAATAACAGCCCATGAGGAACACCCGGAACATCATGAAAACCCCTGGCTTCCTTGTTGAAGAGCTCAGCCTTCGGAAGTTATTTCACCAAATCAAGGATCAGCCCACACAAACCTATTTCTTGCCAAGTTTTGATGTCTGCATTTCCTTGCCCAGTTAACATTTCTGATTCAGTGACAAAGTTATGGAGCTGCTTGGAATTCTAGCTCCTCATAGGCCTTTTTTGACTGTATATAAATCATTTAGCCATTCTGAATCTCAATTTCCCAAAGTAAAAACTAAGAAAATAAAAGGAAATCAACAGCACTGAAAGTCCACTGTGTGTCATGTATTCTTAGTTGTTTTCACATACTGATAGTGAAAGCAGGCATTCAGGGAATGAGGACACCAGGGCTGGTAAGAAGCAGGTTTATTAGTAGCAGCACTGACTCAGCAGATTCAGAATAGCCAAAGGCTGAGCACCCCTAACAGGGAGTTAAGGTTTGTACACACTTTACACGTACTGGTGTTCCAGGTGGGCTGTCTTTGGTAGTACATGGCCTGATGTGGCAAAGATAGAATGAGGAAGATTCAAGGAGAAACTGGGCTGCATACCAGTAAACTGAGTAAGACATAGATTGTTTATCTAGACCCCCTAGACTCTATTTCTTAGGTTACTGTACTTCAGCATACTTAAGGTTATCATGCTTTCTCACCTGTTCACCACACTTCAGCAGTACTTGTTTCATGTTTATGACATTATGACATCCTTGTAATATCATAAACTAGTACACTCATTTTCAACAAAAGTGATGAAAGTTGGTTCAAACAGACTAATTTATCGATGATAACACTTTGAGAATATGAATAAACCTGCTTCTTGTCAGCTGCGGTGTCCTGTTCAACTTTTTTTACTCTAAAGTTCCTAAACAAATCTACGTAGCCTTTCAGCAGGTAACAGTAAATTTTATTTTCTGTGATTCTGCTGATTAAAGATTTCCATCCTTGCTGCCATTTCATTAGCTGAAGACCATTTTTGTGGATATCACCTTACCCAACAGGTTCTCCCTGCCCCAGTCTCTCCTCCCTGGTCTACTACTCATATTGCAACCAGAGAGACACTCCTGAAAGATACAAACTTGTTTGTTTGTTTTTTTCACATATTTGATAAAGGCTCGAAATACAGGTGAAAAACATTATTATCTTCATATTAAAAGCACTAGTACTTGTCCCCCTAATTTCACCACTGGAGGCATAAAGAGCTACCACATAGATGCAAACACATTTATGCTTTTGGCAACACAGAAAACTGCCCTAGGATGTTCTTCCTTCTACATACAGAAAAATATGTCCTCAGTCATTAATTGGAGTCTATCTCTAACAGTTCTGCATCTGTATAGTTACCCAGATCACTGTTTTCCTTGTCTTCTCTACTCAGTCCTTAAAATATAACTCAATCATTGTTTGTTTCTTTGGTGATCTCCTCCCCTCCTCGCCACCAAATTCCAAATGAGTTGATTTTCTCAGCTTCCTTTAGTATCTCGTAAATATGTGCGCAATATCTTATATTGGTTTTTGAATGTGTCTTCGCTAATGTGAGTGCTTGGGATTCTATTTATCTTTATATTATTGCTTCCCTCTTAATCTATTAAGAGTCAGGAAAACAATACGCTTGTTAAATAACCAGTAAGTCAGAAAACGGTAATGCTTTTAGTATTAATGAATATTGCTGCTTCCTCATCAACAATGTAGGAGCCCCATTTCAGCAATATATCAAAGCACAAAAGGTCACCTTGTTTAGGATATCTATATGTATTGTGCAAGATTATGAGAGAGGAGAAGGGATAAAAGATGGTAAGAGAAGGAGCTATAAAGATAGACAAGGACTAGATTGTGCAGGGCTACAAGGAATTGATGGGGTGCTACTAATACATTTTTAAGTTAGGAGATGACATTGCCATATTTATTTTGTGGGAAGGGATTTAACCTGAATTAGAAAGTGAAAAAAGATTGAAGCAGAGAGGCCGGGCATGGTGGCTCATGCTTGTAAGCTTCAGCCTATGAAGCGGCTGGGGCTAGGGATTGCGGTTCGAGTCCCGCCTGGGGCCCGTAGAGAGACCTAGTTCCAAAAAAAATAGCTGGGCATGGTGGTGCGTGCCTGTCATCCCAGCTACCTGGGAAGCTGAGGCTGGGGGATTGCTTGAGTCTGTGGTACCCCGGGCAACGAGAGCCTGCGGTTCCACAGGCAAAAATAGCAAGACCTAGTCTAAAAAAAAAAAAGATTGAAGTAGAGGAAATCAGTATCAATTTAAAGAGTCGAGGTAAGAGATGATGAGGGACTTGAACTAAGGCAGCAAGGAAAAGAGATGAAATACAGTGGACAGGAAGAAGAATCAAGGTTTTAAGTTTAGAGACCAAAATAGAGGTTAATACCATTATTAAGGTAAGAAGTACAGGAGGTAGAATAGCTATGCTGGTAGAAATAAGGAATTAAGCATGAGACATAAAAGAGTTTTAAATTCCTTAAATTTATCAAACTGAAAATGTCAAATGCCCATGAGAAACTAAGTGCAGCAAGTTTCAAGGTTAAACGTTTGGAAGCCCAAGACATAGAAACGGTAGGTGAAGCTCTTGAAAAAGGTGGTGGAGAGAAGCAAGCATCTCGTCTGACATTTAGTAAGTGCATATGATATACCAGGTACTGTCCAAAGGGATAGTTGTGTTAGTTCATTACATCTTCATAATATAGTAGTTTCTTTTAATTACTATTATTAAATAATTTATATATATATATATATTTCACATTTTTTTATTCCCCGGGGTTCACCTACCACCTCCCCTCCCTGACTGCTCCCACTCATCCCCCTACCCCAATTTGTGTACTTAAGTTTGTTAGATTGTTTTGACTTTTCCTCCTGGCCTTTTGTTTGTTTATCCTATGTCCCATATATTAGTGAAACCATTTGGTTTCTGTCTTTTTCTTTCTGACTTGTTTCTGCTAATATGATTTCTTCTAGGTCCATCCATGTTATCTCGGATTCATCAAATTTGTCATTTTTAATAGATGAGTAGTATTCCATTTGGTATATGTACCACATCTTTTTCATCCATTTGCCTGTTTTGGGGCATTTGGGTTGTTTCCATGCCCTTGCAGTTATACATAGTGCTGCAATAAACATCCAAGTACAGGAGTCCCTATGTATAAGTATTGAGGTCTCCTTTGGGCAGATTCCATGAAGAGCAAAATTGCTGGTTCAAGTGATAGTTCCATTTTCATTAGTTTGAGGGTCCTCCATATGTCTTTCCACAGTGGCTGAACTAGTTTATATTCCTACCAGCAGTATACAAGTGTTCCTTTCTCTCCACATCCATGTCAGCACTTGCTGGTGTCTGTTTTTTTGATGTGGGTCATTCTTACTGGTGTGAGGTGGTATCTCATTGTGGTTTTGATTTGCATTTCCCTGATTGCTAGTGATGTTGAATGTTTTTTCATGTGCTTGTTGGCCATTTGTATTTCCTCTTTAAAGAAGTGTCTTTTCAGTTCTCCCCATTTTTTGACTGGGCTTATGGTTTTGTTTTTGCTAAGTTGTGTGAGTTTTTTGTGGATCTTTGTTATCAAATCCTTATCACTTTTGTGGAGGGCAAACTTTTTTTCTCATTCGATTGGGTTTCATTTTGTTTTGTCTGTTGCCTCTTATGCTATACAGAAGTTTTTTAGTTTGATGTAGTCTCAGCCGTTTATGCTTTCCTTCATTTTTTTGCCAGTTGTAGATGTGTCCAGAAATGGATTTATGAAGTGCAATTCATGGAGGGTTTTGCCCAAGTTTTCCTCTATGTATTTTATGGTTTCAGGTCTTATGTCCAAGTCTTTTATTCATTTTGAGGTGGTTTTGTACATGGTGTGAAGGAGCTGTCTTGGTTCATATTTTTTGCATGTCTTGGTCCAGTTTTCCCAGCAACATTTATTGAAAAGGCTGTCCTTGTTCCAATGTAAGTTTTTAACTCCTCTGTCAAAGATTAGTTGATTATACATGTGTGGTTTTATTTCAGGGCACTCAATTCTGTTTCAATGGTCTGTCTGTTTTTGTACCAGTACCAAGCTGTTTTAGTTATTATGCCTTTGTAGTATACTTTGAAGTCTGGAATTGTAATACCTCATTCTCTTTTTTTTTGGTCAGGAGGCTTTTTGATATTCAAGGCATAGCAGAGTTTCTATCTTAATTTTAAACATGAAAAAGCAGAAACAAATTTTAACTACAATCTTGATAAATTTACATGATTAGGAATTGATGGAACTGGGATTTGAACCCAGTCTAATTTCAGAAGTCATTCTATAAAAATAACTTCTTAGTAGGATAAGAAAGAAAAGACTATCAGTGACCAGGGAGATGAGGAAGCTCAGGCTGAAAAGGAATACATTTACATTTACTATCACAAATATTAGTTAAGTATCTGCTATTTAATAATTAATGTGTTAGGTATTTAGAGGTATAAACAGCTGAAGACAAGTATAACAGTAAGCTATCACGGAGTGAAAGGGAAGAAACAGTTTCAGGGAAAGGGGGAATTAGTCTCCTGGCAAATAGTCTTTCACATAGAGCCAGGACTAAAAAGATAACAGTCTGCATTTCATTTCATATTCAAACATATGGTTTCTCTAGTTAGGTATTTTCCTCCAGGTATAGATTAGAAAGCACAGTGTTCCCAAACAGTGCATATAACTAGTTTAAGTGCCACATACTTTAACAGTGTAGGATCTAAGTCACTCACTGCATTAGTTAGGCAAGTAGCAATTCAAGTCTGTAATAGTAAATGAGCAGAAGGACATTTATTTAATAATCTACAACAAACTTTGAAGCAGATGATTACTCTTCAAAGCATCAAAACAGAAAATGTTCTGGTTCAAAAGGCTTAGCAATGATGAGTAGGATATGGAAAGAAGTAATTTCCTATTTCTAGAATATGCTACTAATGCAGGAGTTCACTCAAAAATTTTTTTACTTAATTTTACTATCATAAAGGGACAGAAATGCTCCAAGCTGTGTAGCTGAATACAATGAGCTAAGAAAAGCACTTATGGAAAAGTAGGAAACAGTAAAGGAAGACATTCATTATACAAATTGCCAAATGTTACATATAAAGGTTTTTAATGCAGCTGCATACTTGCTCAGTATATAACCTAAAACCATGGGTACAAGATAATGTCCTCTATGAAATGCCCACAGCGGACATTTATCAGGAATATATAAACTTTAGAGATTTTATATTTCTAGGAGTGAAAGCTATTTTGCCTTCAAATTATACTTAGAAGTAAAACATAATTTAAAGCAGAAGCTTCATTTTCTATGCTGGCAATTCAAAATGTAACTAATTAAACAACATCATTAACAACCAGACTTCACAGTATATATGTGCAACAGTAACTGCAACTTTTATAAGAGATTGCTGTGTCTGATAGAATATGTAGCAGAAGAAACTGTAGCTGGCCGGGCATGGTAACTCATGCCTGTAAGCTTCAGTCTATGAAGCTGCCGGGGCTAGGGATTGCGGTTAGAGTGGTTAGAGTCCCGTCCCGCCTGGGGCCCGTAGAGAGACCTAGTTCCAAAAAAATAGCTGGGCATGGTGGCACGCACCTGCAATCCCAGCTACCTGGGAAGTTGAGGCTGGGGATTGCTTGAGTCTGTGGTACCCCAGGCAACGAGAGCCCACGGTTCCACAGGCAAAAAATAGCAAGACCTAGTCTCAAAAAAAAAAAAAGAAAAAAGAAAAAAAAAGAAATTGTAGCTTGAGAAAGTTACAGGGATCCATAGTAAATGGTCAGTTGTTGCCTACTAAGTGCTGCAGGAAGAAAGGGACAGTAAGAACTAATGTAACTTGATGTATACCAGGAGCAAAAGACAGTCCAGTAAGTCTATGCTCCTTATTTGTAGCAAATATGTTACACAAAGTACCTGTGAACAATGAATTCAAATAGGAACTACTGCTCCTGAGGAAAATACAGGACTAGGTTCTTTTGGGCCTCTGGTCACATTTTCATCAACCAATCAATACATAACTGGTCCTACTTTGTTTGTTTATTTTTTTGCAAATATTTTATTTTTATTTATTTACTTATTTTGAGACTAGGTCTCGCTATTTTTGCTCAGGGAACCGCAGGCTCACATTGTGCGGGGTACCACAGACTCAAGCGATCCCCAGCCTCAGCTTCCCAGGCAGCTGGGATTACAGGCGTGCACCACCCCAGCTATTTTTTGGGAACTAGATCTCACTACGGTGCCCTGAGCGGGACTTGAACTGCAATCCCTGGTCCCCACCGCAGCTTCCTAGACTGCTGCTTACAGGCATGCGCCACCATGCCTGGCCTGTCATAACTGATTTTATATGGTTTTTGTTTAAAGACAAGTTATTGAATGTATTCTGTTGATTCAATAGCACTATAACTCAAGTCTGAGTGTAGCTAAACACACGTACTTCCTCCAGAAGGAACATGACAGCCTCTGGGCACTTAAAAACATGGCATAGCACTTCATGCAAAAATATGAAAAAGGCAGTGCCATACAGACTGAAAAGGACGCTTGTTTATAGTGTTCAAACTGAACTGAGAAGGCAAAAGGTGGCAAAATGAAAAAGAACAAAGAAAAAAAGGCAAAACCTTTGTCCTTCCTCTGTCCAACCTCAGTTGTTAATGTGCATGTAAAGCAACTGAAAAAATTCTGCACTCTGCCCAAGTCCATGAATGTCAGTGAAAATATCATAAGTATTTATTTGAATACAAATAAAATTTAGCAAGTAGGTGAATTCTCAAACACAGAATCCAAGAATGTCTTTAAAAAATCAGTAGTAACTTTATTTTCATTCCTTTAATCCATCCTTCTTTCAATTAAAGAGGCTGATCAGACAGGAGTCACCAAGTCCATTTGCTTCTATTTCCATTTCTCATTTAAAAAAGAAGCAATGCTATTTGGGGGAAAAAAATGATAACCAACTATACTAAATTTGTAAATGTGGCTTAAATTGTTTAAGAATATTTTGAAAATAATATGTATCCATTTAAAAAAACTTGTTAAAGTGTATATATATGTATGTAATAAAATGTTTTTTAAAGTAAAAAAGAAAATAATGTAGCTGCAAATCAAGAAACTAAGTTAAATCTAGAACAAAACACCTAAAGGATTCACTATGCTTCTATCATGTTATAAATTTCTGAATAGGAATATGTAAAAAAAAATGGATTGGAACAAGAAACTGCAACTCCTAATTCCTTACCTCCTCAGGTTACACTTTACATGACAAGGATTCTCTTTTGCCCATTCTAACATAAATGCCATTTCTAATGGCTTGAGACAGAAGATTTGGGAAGGTTAAGAGTCTGATTCCATGTTATCATTATTATTCCAGCAACTGTATGAACTTAACTATATGAACTTAGAGTGTTTATGCATAAACACTCTCCACTGATTTCACATAAACAATTTTGTTTCTAAGAGAAATTAAAATGTGTTCAACTGTCACAGAAGTAGAAGAATTTACAAGTAGAGACATGGAAAAATTGCTGCTTAAATTCCTACAGTTTTTTTAAAGAAGTACTGGGAGTTCACTTTTCCATCCAAGTCTACATATAAATACAACTACTGTAAGGAATCTCAGAAATATGTGGCAGGTTTTTTTTTTAATTACCATTCTCAGAATGACAATGGGTATTACTTGTCTTTTATTACAATCCTAGAGCAACCTTCCTCCTCCCTCTCTTCTTTCTTTCAAAAACTATTTTCATATCATGTAATATGCTAGAAATGTGCTAGAGGTTACAAAGATAAAAATATGTCCTCAATAAATTCAGAACCTAATGGAAGAGACCATAAATAGACAAATATAAAATAATTTGATTTAACTGTAGAATCTCTAAAATGGAAAGGAAACAATCTTATTTTCTATCTAAGGCTGATTGGGTGTATTATGGCAAAGCCATAGAGTGGAATATGTAACAATGGAAGTAAGTGAGCTATATCTTCAATGAGGGGTGCCAGGAAGCAGCAGAGAGGTCAAGAATTACAAATAGCTAACTAAGAAAAAGAAACGTGTTTTGTGAAGGACAAGAGGGGAAGGATAGGAATACTTAAGAATTTTTTTTAAAATTTTTTAATTTTAAACTATACAATTTGTTTTAGGCTTAGAACATATATATAAAAGAAAATTAGGACACAAGATATCAGTATGCAAATTAGCATACAACAGGTATCAATATGACAAATATTACAAGTTTTAAAACTTTAAGACAACTAGAAATTTGGATACAATAACAAGTAACAAATGGGGATGGTCTCCAATATCCTTGTTGAGAGATTTATTTTTTTTAATAATTAAAAAAATTTTTTGTGGGAAGAAAACAAGTTACATAGATAGGTTTACATATTACAATACCATAATAATGAAATTATAACCATGCAAAATAATATATTATTTACTGATACTGATGTGTGATTTAAGTTTTATATAGCACTGATATGGCAAACATCAGATCCAGTGTACTAATTATTATTTCTGGGAATGTATAATAGGGAATTGGATAAAAGAGATATCCACAGAGACTGTCAACTATCTCTGTGATGGTTGTTCTCTTTTTTAAATTTAATCTAAATTTTTTAAAATTTGCATATATATGTGTATTTATATTTATGTTACATTATTGCATTATTGTGTACCCCAGGGCTTTCCCACTTTACTAACACCTGTTAACCATGCTGATCTTTTGTGCTCTTTACCTCCCCTGCCTTCTTCTCCTTCCTCCTCTCTCATTCCATTGTTTAGTCCCATTGGTTGCTTTTATTTTTTCTTATTCGTTTGTTTGTTTTTCCTTTTATCCATCATATAAGTGAGACCATCCTGTATTTCTCTTTTTCTTTTTGGCTTATTTCTGCTAATATTAGTCTTTCTAGTTCCACCCATGTTGAGGAATACTGAAGACTTTTAAGTAAAAGATTAGCACACTTGAATATTTTATCAATAATTCTGACAGGCAATGGAGAATATAAGACAGTATCTTTATCTGGATACAATGAATTCAAGGCTACTTATAAGGCAATTAATTTTGAATTATGGTAGTAAAAGTGGGACAAGGAGAAGAGGATGAGAACAGCTATGTACACAGAATGAAAAGAATTTGGTATCAAAACAACTTGGTATCAAAGGAGGTTCTCAACCTGAGTACCACAATCATCGTGGAAGATGCAGGAGACATAATTTTCTTGGTAATATTAAAATACTTTCTTGATTTTGAAAAGATTACGTATTTTTTTAAAAGTTGTATTTATTGAGGTAATGTTTATTTACATCACAGTCTTAGTGGTATATGCTTATATCATTACAAATGTATGTTATTTCACCAGACCCACCCTCAAAGCCCCAGTGAGCCTTTGCTCCTACCCCATCACATTCACATCCCCTTTCTGGGAGCCTAAAAGACTCTTTCAAGGTTAGTCAAGCTTTGTAACCACAGAAAATAGAAATAGAAACTGCAAAATAGAAACTCTAAAAGCTTACAAAAGTATTTCTGAAAGGTCTGTATAGTGGATACTTTACAGACAGAATAGGATAAAAAAAGGAAATCTAGATCTGCTTCATAATTATGTATGTTGCAGTCCATATGTAGAAGCTATGTTTATAGATAAGCTAGCCCATGTGCTCCTGACCTTATAAGGGAAATATCTGAAAACCAATGAGGTGTGACAACAACTCCAAAGAGTTAGAAATGCTAGTCACCAGAATTTGTGATAAACAAACTAAAGAACACAGACTCCATAAATTTAGTGCTATTCTAACCATAGCAAAACAAAACTATTAGAATATAAAATACCAAAATTTCTACATACTGAAAAGTATTTCATAAAACACTTCAGTAAAGCAGAATGCAGTATGTATATATTACATGCTTAGTTATTTCACTGAATTTGAGCTAACACTATTCAAGGAATTCCAGGGAAATAAGGAGATGGAACATTAACTTTAGAATAAATTAGTGTTTGAATAGTAACTGAACATGAATTCATATACTATTTCAGAGGAACATTTACAGAATAATTAGGAACTACTATCCTTTCAAGTCAATATAAAAAGAGGTACATTCAGAACTACACATTTGCACCAGCAAGTAATTTATCTTTTAAAAACTGCTGTCCATTATAAATGGCAAACACACTCAACAAATTGATGCAGAGGGAAAAGATGTAAATCAGTGTAAAAGGTACAAGATTTTAGAAAAAACATATAAAAAAATTAAAAAGAATTGTACTTAAGATCTCTTAAATTCAATAAATTCAAGTGAGCCCAGACATCAACAGAAACCAGAGGGAATAAATTTTCCAGCTATCTTTTCTAAAATGATATCCTTGACAACAAGGGTTTTATGAACTCTTTAAGGTACAAATGATTTGGGAAGGAAAACTAATGGACTGAAATTGGAAGAAACACAAGACATTTTGACATATTGTAGTGATAATATCTACTTGTTATTTTTAAAAGTAGATAATCTTGTACTATGTGTGCATACAGACCACTAACTCAAAACTGATTTCTTTACAAATTATTCAGAAGCTATCAGTAGTTAAATTACAAGGACTGTTAAGTAGATCCAGTTTAAACATACATACACACACATACCAAGGCACATTCCTGATAACATATGAACCTGACTTTAGGATTGCCTGTAATAGCTGTAACTTCTGAGTAAGTATTTTAACCTATTGAAACACTGTAATAGCTCTATTCATTCTCCTTCTCTCTCTCTCTCTCTCTCTCTCTCATTCTCTCTCTCATTCTCTCTCTCTCTCTTTCTCTCTCTCTCTCTGTATGTGTGCAAATCAGTTTCCCATTTATATTCATTTATCCATTGTTGGTAACATGAAAGTAGTCACTGTCATAAAATTAAGCCAGGTTATGGCCTCCATCCTAGTAAAACAAATGTTTCACTTCTGCTTCCATAGTCAGATTTAAAGAGAGTGGAATATAAAGAAGACATTCTGTAACTAAAATTAATCCATCCAGATATTATCACTCATTATTTCATATTACAGGAATAAATTTCAAAGAAAAATTGGAAGATAACTAAAATACCTTGCTACTTATATGCATCATGCTCTGGCTGCCATGTAATGTATTTTTCCAAACAATTTATTTAATTCTCCCAAAACTACAAGAAAATCATACTAGTTCCATTAACAGAGATGAAGAAATTCAGATTTAACATAAATATTTATGCCAAAAGGTTACAGTGTTTAACTTTTGTTGTAATTTAAAAGCTCACGTCATGTATTTCTCACTGTATAGCTAATGCATTCAAATGGTCACAAATAAAAATTATTTCAGATTTTATGTGTGTAAAGTTAACTCTTGAACAACAAGGGCTGGGGTGCTGGTCTGGCTTATATGTGTGTTCCGCATCTGCAGTTCGTTAAATCTGTGAATGTGGAACCCAATAAAAGTTCTGTGTGTAAGTTGACTGGGGAAGCTTGAACCCAAGTAGTTCAAAGGTAACTATACAGTGAAAAATGTTCCTCTAGCCCTGTTCTTTGGTTCCCCCACGGGCCAGTATGTATTATTATGTTTTGACTTGGCAATTTTATTAACGAATGCATATTGCAGCAATACTCATAAGTATATGAAAAAATGCAAATATAATGCTTCTTTGCAATGCTATTTTCACTGTTTCCACTATTTCATTATTTTCATAGAAAATAGCCATGACATTAGTTAAATACTAATGGAAGAACAAATATCTAACATTTGAGAAATCAAAGAATCTTGGTCTCACCAGAGACTTAAGAGTATTATTTATGATTTCCCCTCTTTACCAAAATTTTAGCTGCTATGAAACAAAAACTTATACATAATAAGTAAAGAAATAGGGGTTATAAAAATCCCAATCACAACTTTATGATGGCCAACATTTGAATGAGTCAAATTATTAAAATTATGAGCCCTTTATTTAATAATCAACTCAATTTATTATGTGTCAGTAATGATACCAAAATGTAATATATAAGAAGCCACAAGGAAAAAGAAGCTAAAGTCTGAAATAACACATCATTACAACGAAGTTTTGCCAAAATTCCAAGTGATACTTTAAGTAATATAAGTTAATGGGTCTAGTCAGGTATATATATATGCACAGACACTACTTGGAAAATTACTTGAAAGAATATGTATCCCAAGTGGCATCAAATAACTTTACACACACAAAGGTCTTAATGTATATACAGCAAAAAGCAAAGTAAAAGTAAAAAACAGAAATTCTATAATACAGAGACTCAACCTGAGTCATGTGATAACAGTAACAAAAATCAGAGATGAAATGAGTGAGCAAGTATTTTTCTATGTGGTACATGAATCAAAACAGAAAGTAACCATTAAAAGAAATACTGTCCTTAAAATACACGCAAAAGCATATCCATATATAACACAAACAATAGGGATTTAATTAAACATCAAAATTGATTCTTAAATTATAAAAGAAAAACAGGATAATATCACTGTAGATTAAAAATAATACACAATAAAACTGACACTGATATCCTTGATACCAAGGAATAAGAAATGAAGAAAATGATCATGAATATGAATATGAATATGAAATAGCAGAAATAAAATGACAGAAATCATAAAGCAAACATCAGTTAAGTTCAGAACTCAAGGAACATAGAAGAAAGATGCACTGAAAGTTCTGGTTTTTGTTCCAAAATTTTTCCTTTTTTGTTGGGGATGACATTATTCTGACAATTACCTCCCATTCAGGAAATGCTTTTCTATAAACTCTTCTTCAAAATTACAAAGAACTGAGAATTACACAGTAAATTTTTGGCAGTTAACCTTGGAGAGACTGTTGCTTAGAGCTGCTACACCCAAACACTAAGCTTCTCAGCAAACAGGGCTTGCTGTGGCCCATAAACTAATCTCTGTGGAGGGCCCCACTGAGAGAGACACATGTTCTATAGCTAGTGCCAACACCCCTTTCAATACTCCAAAGGTTCACTTGCAACTCTGCATAAATTGCCAGTTTCTCTTGGCTCCAGAGACAGCTTCACCTGCAGGGTTTCATTTTTCTGTTTGACACCTTAATGTTGATTTTCCTATATACTACAAAAGAGCCCTCTCCAGCGCTTCTCACACAATTACACAATCACTCCATTGTAACTCAGAAGAGGATTAATGATTGGGTTTTATTTGATTGTAGTTTTGATTAATCCTGACTTTGTTTAATTTGTGACCTTTGCTGGAATCCCAAGGGCTGGGAATTAGAAAACGCACACTGTACCACTGTATTCTGAGCAGTGTGAGCTTGCCAATTTATTTCATGCCTCATTAGCCACAAAAGCTATGAAATTTTAGTCCAAAAACAGCTTCACATTTTTTCAGGGTATGGGTACAAAATTCTCTATGAGCTTTTCATTTTGATTTAAATATAGAAAGCCAATAATTAAGTCTACACTGGCTATGCCCATAGGGTTCTAATTCCAATTGGCAGGTATCTCAGTAAAATATGAAACCCAGGCAAGTTACGTCACGATGCAGCTGCTGCTGTGACATCCCAAGTATTAGAATTATGATTTTTTTAAGGTTGAAGACATTGCTGACATTTTAGATAAAACACATTATATTTTCATAAACTTATCTTTGGAGTCAATATTCAAGCCCATATGAATGAATTCATTTTTGGGGGGTCAAATCTTAATGATATCACATCATGAAAAAAGGTGCCATAGTTTTTGTTTACTACTTGAGAATTTGTCTTCATAAATAATGTATACTACTGAACATTCTGTAAAAATGCTTTACCTTCTGAGTTTCCAAAATCAACAAATTATTTCTAAGAAACTATAAAAGCAGCTGTTATATTAATTCATTAACTAAAACAAAGTTGACCAAAGAACAGAGAATTTATGATTATATATTATTATGTAAAAACGATATAATTTCATGCTGCCATAATTTTGGTCTCAATATGCCCCAATAACTTAAATTCTATATTGGTTTTTATGTATACCTTCTCTTACTTTTAGATGACTTGGTAAATTTTCAGTAACTGTATCATCTTTCCAAAATACTTTAATTTCACAGAAATATTTTTTTCTTACAAATTATATTGACTTCACAGATTACTAAACAGCACATGGTTAAACATCAAAAATAACTTGAATAACAATGAAACCAAAAGTAACTTTCCATAACTATACAATTTAAGAGATTAACCAAGATGTGCAGGGCATATTCAAGAAGATTCTGATAGTTGTTCTCTCATGGTATTAGAACATTTAGTTGAGTGAAAATAAATCTTTAGTTAATCTGGCAAATAGGTTAAGGGTTAAGTGGGGGTTGGTTGGTTAAAGAGTTTTCTAAATATTTAATAGTGGTTACGTTAGCCTGAAAGCATTTACTTGCTTTAAAAAGATGTTTGCCACTTCAAATTGTAGATCTGTGCTTCTAGAGATAATATAATTGGTATCAACTTTGTAAACTGTAAGAGCCCTGAGTTGCTTTCTAGTTTCTCCATAAATTCAATTACACTAAAATGAACAAATTAAAGTCAAATTAAAAGAAAAGCATCTTCTAAGTTTAAACTTAATTTCCATCTTTTTTAACAACTGGAGTTTAATATTTTCTTGTACTTTATTGACTATCTGCATTTACATTTTTATGAATTGCCTGTTTTATGCTCTTTGCCCATTTTTTGATAGGGTCAGTGTCATAATTTCACAAATGAAGAAACAGAGGCTCAGAGAAGTTAAATAACCTTTTTAAATCTCCACAATGAATGTATCAAGTTCTAGAACTGAAATTTTGGTAACATCTTTCTAATACAAAAACGTGTAGAAAGGACTGCTCAAATACTGCCATGCAGCAACCACAGCAAAACAGGTGCACATATTCACCACCCCGTCATCACAACCAAAAAAAGGCAAGAAAATTATTTTTAAAAGAATATGTGATATCTTTATATTAAAAAACTGAAATAGTCATGGAAAAATAAACTTTTTATCCTTCTTACATATATTTTGTCAAATTTATTATAAAGTTTGAATTACAGATAAGAGGTCAGAAACCTTTTCAGAGCGTGGTTACTGCCTTTAAAGTCCTGATTCTGACCCTGAAATTCTATTTAAGGAGAGAAAAGGGGCCAAGTAGAGTCACAATAACTTTCTAAGCAGGAGAATCACGGCAAACACTGCTGGTTTCCTGCCTGGCAATGTCCATTCCATCATCCTTGTTAACTAATGGAATCTGGACTTGGTCTCTGCCCAACTGAAACATTATTTTCCAGGCTCTATTGCAGCTAAAGGGGGTGTTACTTGATGTGGACCTGTATTACTATAGACTTCCCTGTTAGTATTATTTTGCTATGTCCCATAAATTCTGGGATGTTGTGTCCTCATTGTCACATATGTTGAGGTATTTTTCTTTGATATTCTTCTTGACCCAATAATTATTTAGTAGTATGTAGTCCAGTTTTCATGTATTAGAGGTTTTTTGCAGAATTCATTTTGTGGTTAACTTCTAGGTTGATACCTGTATGGTCAGCAAAGATATTTAGTATGACTTCAATTTGTCAATTTTCATGGATCTGTTGATAGTTGTCTTGTGACCCAATATGTGATCCATCCTGGATAATATCCCACGTGCACTTGAGAAAAATGTGTATTCATCTTTTATGGGGTGCAGTGCCCAATAAATGTCTATTATATTCATGTGGCCATGCCCTATTAAATTCATGTGTTCTAATTCTCTAAGACTATTCTGTTTTTATTTATTTTCTGTCTGGTCAATCTGTCCACTGGTGAAAGTGGTCTGCTGGAAGTCCCCCATCATAACTGTGCTTTTCCCAGGGTCTGTTTTCACAGTTGATAGTGATAGCCTTAAATGTTTTGATGCTCCTTTGTTTGCTAAGTGTTAGGTCTTTTTGATGTATTGTTCTGTAATCATTATATGCTGTCCATCTTTGTCTCATTACCATTTTTAGTTGGAAATCTAATTTATCTGATATAAGTATGGCTATCCCTATATATTTTTTGGGTCCCATTAGCGTGCAGGGTTGTTTTCTAATCCTTTATTCTGAGTCTCTGTTTATTTTTGGAGTTCAGGTGCATTCTTGGGAGACAGAAGAAAGTTGGGTTTTGTTTCCTAATGCAGCAAGATACTCTGTGCCTTTTAAGTGATGAGTTCAATTTATTTACATTGATAGATGAAAGTCTGATGCTGTCATTTTGTCTATAGTTTAATGGACTATCTATTTCCCTGTTCGGTTCTCTGAAGAAGTTCTCTTTGGTTTAGATATGAAAGGGTCTTTCATCATTTCTGGGGGCGCACAGGAGTATCCAGTGTTTTCATACTCCTTCAGCTTCCATTTGTCTGAGAGACCTTTATTTCTCTCATGAAGGAGAGCTCAGCAGAATATTGCTGACTGGAAGTTTTTATCTTTTAAGTATTTTGATCACATCATTCCATTCTCCTTCAGAAAATAACGCATCTTCAGAAAAGTCCAATGTTAGCCTGACTGGGGTAACTTTATAGGTTATCTGCTTTCTACCCTAACCAGATTATACATTCTTTATCTCAAATTCTTAGAAGTTTTACAACCAAGTGTCTTAGTGTAGGTCTTATTCTATTTAGATACCCTGGTCTTCTTTCAGGTTCATAGACTTGTGTATTTCCTTCTCTGTGTTCAGGAAGTTTTCTTCTATTATGTCTTTTCAAAAGTTCTCTGTCTCTCTGTGTGTGTGTGTGTGTCTCTCTCTCTCTCCTCCAGGATATTCATTATTCTTATATTGCCTTTATTCAAGAGTTGGGTAATTCTGAAAGTGTTTCTTCACCCCCCCCCTTCTTTCAGCTCAATTTTGTGTGTTATCTTCAAATTCACTGATCTAATGTTTCATTTGGTTTATTACTTATCCATAGCTTTTTCTAGAATTTTTAATACCCTCTGTTAATCTTTTTACATCCCACATCTTCATTATTTTCATACTTAAAACTTCAACTTAGGACATTCATTTGTTTTTCCAAATTTTCTTATCTTTAATCATCCTTTCTGTTTTCTTCCATTTCTTTGAATTTCTTTATCAAGGCAATTCTGAACATTGTATCTGACAAGGAGAACAGATAGTCCATGTTTTTATACTCAAGATATAGATTTGTTCTCTCTGTGTGATATTTCCCTAGTAACTCATAGTGCCATTGTTGTTTTTTCATCTCTACTAATTGCATTCTAAAAGACAAGAGTGTAGAACTTCTACTTTTCCAGTAGATGGTACTGTATGTCGAGGAAAATTAATCTGTAGTGGGGGGTCTCCAGTGAGCTGGGGGAGGTCTCACTGAAAGGGTTAGTCTGCTATTACAGGTTCACCCTCAGTCCTCTGCCAGGAGTCTGCCAATGCTGCACTGATATCTGCATAGTGACTATTGGGGCTATCTGCCCTCATTGCTCCTGCAAAAGTCCCACTGATGTAGGTAGGCAAAGCTGTTAGGAGTCTCATCCTTGTTCTAGGGCTCCACTGTCAAGCTCACTCAGGGAGTTATGCTATGTCAGTGAAGTGTCAGTGAAGTGTTGGCTCCAGGTTTGAACTTGTTCAGTGAGCTACCTGAGGTCACATTAGTATTTGCTAAGGTCTGCCTCTGAACCTCTACATGGAGCTTGCCCAAATCAGTGATGAGTTGTTGTGCCTGGGTCTTGTCAGTTCCACTCTGTTGTTTTCTGAGCCCACCATGTCACTGGGGATCACCCTGTTTGCATAGGTGGCCTATCTGGTCCACCCCATTGCTTGGAATGATCCATACCTCTCCTGTAGGTGGTATGATTATGATTACATTGTTTCCTGCAATTTAGCTCTCAGTACATGAAGGAGATATATCCAGCATCTTTACTCTGCTGTCATCTTCCTCTTTTTTTTTTCTTTTGTGGTTGGAAGGTTTTTGTTACTGATTCAATATCTATTCATTATTAATCTGTCCAAATATTCGGCTTTTACATAAATGAGTGCTTCTAGGAATTCCTCCTTTTTAGGTTATCTAATTTGTTGTACAGTTACATACTATCTTATGATACTTTGTATTTCTGTAATGTCAGTTACAGTATTTTCTCTTTTGTTTCTGATTTTAACTATTTGAGTCTTCTCTTCTCCTTTAGAATTCTAGCTAAATATTTTTCATATCTGCCAGTACTTAGTTCCTACTAGTCCAGATTTAAGTGGTCTACTTGTGATTTATTTTTCCTAATGTAGACATCTAATGAGTTAACTTCTCTTTTCAAATTTCTATTACCTCTAAAAACCTTTGGTATATTTGGTTTTCACTTTTGTTTCAAGATAGTTTTTGGTTTCCCTTTTTATTGCTTCTTTGACTCATACATTGTTCACAGAATGTGTTGTGCAATTTTCACAACTTTCTAGTTTTTTCCTATTACTAGCTACCAGTTTAATACCACTGATGCTAGAAAAGATATTTCCTATAACTTCAATCCTCTTATATTTATTAAGGTTTATTTTATGGCCCAACATATCACGTATCCTAGAGACTACTGAAAAGAATATGTACTCTGCTGTTGTTGGATGGAATGCTCTGCAAATGTCTGTTAGGTACATTTCAACTAACATGTCACTTATATTTGACTTTTCCTTATCGATTTTCTGTCTAGATGATCTGTTCATTGTTGAAGACAGAGTACTCATGTGTCTGAAGATTATTTTATTGATGTATATTTCTCTCTTCAGAGTTGACATTTGCTTTATAAATTTAGTTACTCCTATGCTGGGTGCATAAACATTTACAAATGTTACATTCTCTTTTATGATCCTCCTTAGTTTTCTTAGTCTTTCTTTGTCAACTTTACTTTAAAGGTCTAAGTTCAACTACATCTAGAAACTCTTGCTTTTTACTTGCATGGAATAATTTTATTATCCTTTTGACTATGAGTCTATATATGTCCTTAAGTTTCAAGTGAAGTCTCTTGTAGGTTTCAAATAGGTGGGCTTTACTTTTTAAATTATATAGCACAACTCTGTGTTTTGATTAGAAAATTTAATTCACTTACATTTAAAACAATTATTGTAAAATAATGCCATTTTAACTCTTCTGGTTATTTGTAGTTCCCTGGTGTCCTTCCTACTTGTTTTCGGTCTTTGTGAACAGATGATTTTCCTTAGTATTATGCTTTGATGCTCTAATTTGCATATATGAGTTTCTGTACTTTTAGTTCTACCCTCCTAAGTTTGTTTTAGATGTCATAATTTATCTCTTGCTTTACTGTGCCCTTTAAACAAATTACTAGAGCTGCAGTTACTTTTTATTATCTCCTCCTTTAAAATGCTTAACTGCCACAATTCTACAGTATTAAGAGTATTTTAAATTTTAGTCTATACTTATATTTGTCAGTATACTTTAAATTTTCTATTTTCAGCGTTACAAATTGGCACCCTTTGTTTCAGCTTGAAGAACTCCTTTCACTATTCAGTAAAGCAGGTCCAGTGGAGGCGACTTCCCTTAGCTTTTGATTGTCTGAGAAAGCCAGTATCCTCTACTTCTGAAAGGGCAATTTTGTCAGGTAAGGCTAATTTTTCTAAATTTCAACACTTTAAATAAATCATCATACTCAATACTAGTCTGTAAGACATTTGCTGAGACATTAATTGATAATTGTATGGGGGTTCCCATATAATTACAAACATCCTTTTCTTTCGGATGCAGGTACTATAAACTCTCACATGAATCTTTGGCTTCTCTGGAAGGGTTTTTATTTTGGGATGGCTGGTTAAAACTGATATTTTTGGCAAGAGAGTGCTACGAATTCTTTTGCTACCATCACACTGACAGGACTCATAGCCCCATTTCATAAATGACACTTTACAGGGAAGATCACTACAGATAAGCTCATACTTCCTGTTACAAATTTTTATTAAATATTAACTTTCAATAACTAAATACTACAATTAAAATTATATTACTCTCTGTTTAATGTGTCCTGTCATCAGGGTAGGAATAGATAAAGGGACTAAATACATATTATTCAAAATTATACTATTAAAGTCCAGTATGGTTCTTGAGACATAGATACTATTATAAAAACTTATTAAAAACAGAAATAAAGAAACAAAGAACAGAAAAGAAAAGAGTGGAAGGGTAGTGAATGAGAGAAATGAAAGGAAATCAAAACTTGAACTAGGAAAGCAATTTCCTGAGTAATATTTATTTTTAAAAATAAAAAAGCCCAAGATATGTCATCATTTTTATAATAAAAAAGATGTGTTCTAAATACTTCCAACACAGCATCAGCTAGTAAGCTGGATTAGGCACTACATAATACCCTACAGCTTCATGAAATTATCAAATACAATTAAATGTAGTGATAAAGTGACAGACATAATTCTTAGAAATAACTGCTAGCCAACTGAACCTGCTCTCATCCCTCTAAATATTACTGTAGTCTGAGTAAAAGCAAACACTATTAAATTTAATAATTTATGAATGGAATACAGAAGAGAAGTTAGTGGTTCACTATTTTTTTTTACAAAGTAGTTGTGGCAATGTCCCCTTTTGGAAATCCTAAGTTTCGTAAACCAGTACAATTAAATAAGATAGGCAGGTTTTAAATCTTAGTGTATCTGTTCTGAAGTTCACTCATTCCACAAAGTATACCCAGGGCTGAAAATTATGAAACAAGAACTTGATTATGGACCTCCTTATCCCTCTCATGTTCCCCTATCAGAGTAATATCCATTCCCCATATTCTATGCTATTTCCAGTCTCTGTCTCTCCTGAGTTCTATGACTGGCAACTTCTGAAGACAGAATGAGCATGCTCAGTTTAGCCCTTTTCTCTGCCCATGCAAATTGCACATTCTGTTCTAGTCTCTGTGATGCTGTAAATTTCAGCAGTACTTCAGTTGTGCTAGTGGGTAGTAGATTTGGGAAATTCAGGAGGTAACTATTAGAAAGGTCACTTGGTTGCAACTATAACATCATGTTCTCTACCAAGTTTTAGCAATTTAAAAATAATATTTTCGTCTCTCTTGTTCTATCTCGTCCATTTGTCTCTCACCTGAAATCAAATTGAAAATATGGAGAAAATCCAGGAAAAAATCCAGCCATTTTACTATAGATATAATACCACTTAGCCTTTCGAACAACAGAGGCCCTTGGAAAAGAGTTCCAGTACACCCCCACCAGAAGCCTAGGTCTCTGGCAGAGATGGGGGTGGGGGGGTGAGTCCTATGCCATCAGGATCTCAGGGTCTCAGGTCCAGGGATCTCAGACTGGGGAAGCTGGCCTCTGCCTCCACGTGGACAGGGGGTGGGGACTGGACACCTCTGCTAGGGCACAGGCTCATGGGGGTTGAGGGTGCCCCTCTGGTTTACACCAACCTCAGTCAGACCTGCACTAGGAATGAAAAATCCAGTTCTCCAGCTGCTGATATAATGGAGAGGAAAGGAAGTAATAACAGCCCTGGATATACTTACCACCTCCATAGGACAAGCATTGTGTTGAGAACCACGAAGACAAGGTGAGACCAACGACTGAGGTGACCTGTCACATAGTTCTACTTGCATTGTCTCCGGGGCTGGAGAACCTAACCACTGGTCCAGTTACATGCAATATGAGGCTCCCTCCTTTACTAATCATTGAGGGAAGAAAGCCACAAAGATGTGGCTGTGGCCCCAAGGCAGAAATGCTAACAAGAGAGAGGAGAGGAGTTGGACCCACCACTTGGGGAAGTCTGTCCCCAGCAGGGAATGTCTCTAGCGTCAGCGATTGGGAATTGGGCTCCCAAACCAAGATATCACAACAATATGGCAGAGAACCAGCAACAGGCGACACCAGAAAGGATCCTGGAGAAGCACATCATGTATTTGCCCTACAACATGTTTCTGACATGTTTGGCCTGACTACTCCTAGAGATATGAGCAGCCTCGTCTGTTGCTGTCCAGGAGTGCAAGTCCACAGCCAGGAAAAAAGGACATAGTTCTAGAAAAAGGAAAGACCAGTGGGCCAAACATGGACCAATGACCTGCAGCGAGAGGAGTTGGAGTGACTGGAGGGGAGAAGGGGAAAGGAAGGACAGGGTGGGGGGTCAGGAGTACAATACCGAAGGGCCAAACCTAAGGGTAATGTAACCAATGTTGTAAGAAAACTACAAAATAAAAGTTACAATAATTAAGAGTCATCAACTGTTTTAAAAGTACTACTTAACCCTGCAATAATTAGCCCCCAGATTCTATGTTTGTATCTAAGGTTCTTAGTTTAGTGAATCTTGAAGAGCAAGCTTTAAAAAACAATATAAGCCGGGCACAATGGCGCGTGCTTGTAAGCGATAGCTTATGGAGTCGTGGCTGGGTGTGGGGATCACAGTTCAATTCCTGCCCAGGGCAGCACAGCAAGACCTAGTCCCAAAAAAATAGCTGGGCGTGGTTGGTGGCATGGGCTTGTAATCCCAGCAACCTGGGGAGCTGAGGCTGGGGTTTGCTTGAGTCCGTGGTACCCCGGGCAATGAGAGCCTGCGGTTCCACGGGCAAAAATAGCGAGACCTAGTCTCAAAAATAAATAAAATAAAATAAAATAAAATAAAATAAAATAAAATAAAATAAAATAAAATAAATAATTAAAAAAAATAAAAATAAGAATAAAAAAGAATAGCAAATATCACTGTAGACAGGAAAATTGTTTTATTAAATTCTTGTTTAAGTTATGTCTTGTGTGTCTGTGTTTGTAGAGTGTGGAAAAGAGAATTAGAGGGGAGAGAAGGTGAAGAAGGAAGAGAAAAGGAAAAGGAGGATAACAGGAAAAGAGAAGGAGAAAACAGTACAGGGAGATAGCATGTTTTCTTACTGGAGTCAGAATCCAAAAATTTTTAAAGCCACTGCTCTATATGTTCTTAATGAGCCACGCTGTCTCCCCACACATAGGTCAAGATTCATGTTTACTCTCTTAATTGACCAGTAAGTTCCACTATAGTACAGCACTTCAGAAATTTCTCTTAAAGTAAGATGACCAATATATATTATTAACTAATTTTATTCTCTACAATATTATCATGGTTCCCAAAATGGGCACTGTGGCATCCTAACCCTCAACAGGGAACTCACAGGACCATTAAAGAATATTTTAAGTTTGGGAGACAGCAGGTACACAAAGGACATATCAGAAAATAGACAATTACTCATTTGAGGTAGTTTACAATTTTAAGGCAGGATCATGTTACATTCCTTTCCTAACATTCTACCTCTGTGAAACAGTTTTCAATGGCTGCTGTGATTAAAAATATAGTGCAGTAATGCATGAAAAATGATGCTAAAGAAGAAATGAAGGTGGCAGTGCCTAAACTGATTCCAAGATTCGAAAAGTTATGCAACACCCAATAAGCACACATTCTATTAATAAGTTATTGTAGTTATTTGAAAATACAGTGTTTTCATAATTTATGTATTTTAAAGTGCTTTGTGAATTGACAGGACATGAATATTTTAATTGTACAAAATACTGTCAGAAATCATTGACTATTTTTGCTCAGACTATGAAAAATTACTGATTGTACTGAAACCAAGAAATGTTCAGACCCTCTGCCTTACTAAAATTATATCTACTTCTTAATCAAATATTGAATAAGAAAATAAAAATTTTAATTAAAAAGTCATAAAAGTAAGTTGATTTCTCTCAATGAAGTTATAAAATAAAATCCACATGTAAGTTTGAAGAAAATTCAACTACTTTAAGATTTTGTGTGAAATAATATAAACGGCTCACTTTTTATTAAAAATTCCTCATTTTAATATAATTAACTATGAGTTTATTTTTCTTCATTTCAGGTATTTATCTGCTTCTAATGTGTTGTAATAAACTGAAATCCAAGGAAAATTTGTCTATGAGGTAACCAAAGTTATTCCATGACAAAAACTTATGCCTAAAAAAGTAAAACTACTAAATTTAGGAGTTACTGATGTCTCATCATACCTTCATCATTGCAAAGCCCAGGATATTTAGCTATCTTGCAAACAATACTGCTTTTTTAAAAATTATGAAATATAGTCTTACATCTGCACAGTGAATATTCACACAAATATCACCTTTGGGATTGTGCTTCTGATATTCTGAACTATGCTGACTGTATTCAGAAGGGATTTACAATGAATCAAAGCTAGCACTGTTCACACTGTATGACATCTACATTAAAATGCAAAAAGATACCATAATATTTTCATTTGGACTTTTTATTAACTTACAGTTTAGTTCAGTTTTAGTCAATGAAATAAACAGTGCATTTTACATGGAAAGCCACTATTTGTAGTACTTTTTAGGAGCCTAGGTGAAGGAGGAATTACCAAAGAGGATATGATTCCTGTGGTCTAAAATGCAAGTGAAAAATGCTCACTTTCAAATAAAAAATCCTTGGCAGCACAAAGGAATCATCAACCAAACAGGGACTGTTGACTAAAGGTACATTTTAAAATAGAAACAAACACAATTCTGGAAACTTCTTATGCTTTGAAAGTAAAAATAAAGATGTAATTTATTACCAAGATATAGCAGAAAACACTCAAAGGTAAAAGTAGTTGGAGAAGAAGCTGCTACTGCCAAAAAAGTGTACTCACTAAAGATACTTCAGAGTTAACAGTAAAGAAAAGAAAGATACATCACTGAAAAGAAACTGTGCAAATAGTACTCAGTGCCCAGTAGTAAAACAAAAAAAGGACAGATCCTATATAACATGGTTCTAAGGTCTGTGGACTTTTTAATGCATTGTGCTCAAAACACTGTATGGGTCTAAGGAGACGGGGAGGGGGAGGGATGTTGAGGGTTGGACGAAACGAAAAGAGTGTACATGCCGACTCAACTCCCACGTTAAGTCAAATCACACATAAGTCAAATCACACATAAGTTTTTTTATGCAGACCTTATTAAACTTGACTATTCCTTCCTTATTTAGGAAGGTCCAAAGTGACCAGATTAAGTATCTTCAGGAAAAAAAATTTTTATCTTTACTTTTCAATCTAAAGAAACTGACAACAGCTTATAATTGCTAAAACAAATCTCATCTAAGTGATGAATAGGATACTATGAGCACCAGTGTGTTATAAATTGTTTCCAAGGTAGTTCTTGACCATCAAACCATGAGGATGGGGAATTGGAAAGAAGACAGTATATGCTTACACTATCCTCAGATGAAATTGCCTCAAAACAAACATGCCAAAACATACTGTTTGTATGTGATAGATACATAAGCATTTGTGTCTACTGTGCAATTATTTCAATATTTTCTAGCAGATAAAATAACAGCAGGAAAGGAAAACTTAAAAATTTTGTGCACACCGAATCAGATAGTTTTATTTGTCCTGGTGAAGAAACTGATTAATTGCTCTCCCATATCTGGAGATTATTGACAGTTCTGAACCAAATTACTTCATTATAGTAGGACTTCATTCCTAGTAATAAGAGTTGTAGGATCTACTTAATAATGGAAGAGCAATTTAATTCATCTCTTGGTGTCATTTTGTACTGAGGGTATTTTCACATTCAGTTGGACAGAGAAATAAATAAAAATAATCTGACCTAGAAAGAAAAAGATACATTGTCCAACACAATTTTACATGGAGAAACAGAAATGCATAAGTAGTCTAGCTGTCTTATCTCCAGGAAATTAGTAGCCAAAAAGGTTTACTCCTCCAGTTTCTATTTCAATATTAATGGTTGAGCAATTACCATATGGAACAAACTCCTTTAATACCACCTGGTTTACTTCCCAGCAGTAAATTCCACTCGCAGGCTTGTCATGGCTCATTTAGATAGTACACTGAGTTTCCTCTATAAGTCTGCTCCTAGAGCTTACAGAGTTTAAGATATAATGAGATATGAAGGTGTTTATCATGAGGTAGAATGGAACTCTGAGCCAACACAACAGGACCTGGGTATCATGAGCAGGTTGGGAACAGAAAGTTTTCTTCTTTAAAGTATATTGAAAAAAAAACAGGCCATTCCATAAAACACATAAAGTTTGGATAAAGACTAAAGATTTTAAGCAGAAGTAACTCTACACCCAATAGAAACTTATGAGAACAACACAAAATTTCAGAAAAAGAGATGAAGACAGCAATCACATCTTTCATCATTGCTTCCTGCTACCTTTCCACTAAATTTTTTTTCAAGAGTGCTGTAATGTACCCCCTCCCATAAGAAATGTCAAAAAATATATTTTAAAAGAGAGAGAGAGAAAGGGGGGAAGGGAGGGAGGGAGAGAGAGATGAAGGGAGGGAGAGGGGGAGGGGGAGAGGGAGAGAGGGGGAGAGAGAGAGAGAGAGAGCACAGGTCTAAAAAGTAGCAATTAAAAGTAGGAGAGGAGAAAAAACTAACAGATATTAAAAATAAGTTTGGTTTAAATTTGAACTTAAACTCAGATAAGTACTACAAACTAAGCCAACATAAAAGGACTCTCTTGCTAAAAATTCACCATAGCACACTGATGTGAAACAGAAAATAATAGGGTTCAAGTATGAGAGAAACCAGGAAAGTGCAGGTAATGAAGACAGAAGTCAAAGTCAGGGCTCATTAGAAATAAAAATCTGAACTACTTAGCCTTAATTAGTTAAGGACCAGGAAGGAGATTCAGAAGATGAAAATAATCTATCTGTGTAAGTTACAGTTGGGCACAGCGGTGCGTGCCTATAATCCCAGCTATTTGGGAGGCTGAGGCTAGGAATCATTTGAGTCCGCAGAGTTCAAGATTACCCCAAGCAACACAATAAGACCTAGTCTCTTAAAAAAAAAAAAAAGTCACAATGTGCTACAACCGTAAAACAAGGAACAAAAAAACTGCCCAATAGAGGAGTGAAGAGTTTTAGAGCTAGGAATCATCCATGGCAAATTACTGGATATGAGATGTAAACAAAACTGAAAGTAGAGAAATCAACACTAAATTGGTCCAAGGAGAGATCAAGACGGCAACAGAGGAGGTACCTTGTTTCACTACTGAGATGAACATCTAACAACTAACCATAGAACACTACACAGAGTTCTAAGGCTTTGGGAGAAACTAGAATGCCCACTGGACATCAGAGATCAGAAGAGACTATAAAGAGGACAAATAGGAGTCATTCTTCCCTGTTAAGCAGGTATGGGTGGAGACAAAAATGGAGGCTTCAGACAAGGAAGAGGGACACCAACAGCAGATTGAATGAGAGGACTTAGAGATGTGAGAATGAAAAGGCATGGCCCTGCACATCCTTGACTGAGGGGAATCTCTGGCAGAGGAGACGAGATACTCCACGCAAGCAGGGTTCACAGTAAGAGAACACAGAGTAATAGTAAAAGAATATTGTCTCTATTTCCCTATTCTTCCACCTCTCAGACTGACATGGACCTCACTTTGACAGTGCATGAATGCTATAATCTCAATTCCAGAACCCTGACAGGAGAGAGATGCATGATAATGACAAATAATAGCCAGCTCTCCCACCCCTCAGCATATTCAGGTCAGCATGTAGATGCTGTCAGGCCTCTCTTAAACCACCCTGCTGATTCATCAAATGCAAAACCAGCACTCATTACTTAGGAAAGTCAGTGAAGAACAAATCAAATCAAACCACAGCACCACCTACAGGAAAAGTAAAAGTAATTCAACTCTTTAAGTTACTATTGTAGTTACATTTTTTTAATAGGGAAATTTAAGGAAATAAAATGGCACACAAAAATATGTAAGACATGGAACCTTGAGAAGGAAAGGAAATAAGACATCACAAGAGAATAACTCTCTAGAATTCAGCCACAAAGACATATCAGGTTTTATCTATATAGAGTTCAAAATTGTTATAAAAAAGTAAATTAAAGAAATAGAAGAAAACAGAGAACTCAGATAGAACTCAGAAAAACAAATTAACGGGCTCAGAAATAAATATAAGAAACAGAAGGTAGAAACTGAAATTTTAAATAAATATAGAAGTATGTAAGAAAACAACACATTCAGGATGTAAAGAACAGATGAGATAAACACTCTAGAGAAAGCTATAGAAGCAAAATAACCAAATAGAAGCTCAAATCAGCTTCTTCCCAAACAGTGATACACAAATATACTGTCAAGCTTAAGTGTAAACTGTGGTGTCATACATTAGAAAATATTACCTCTATTTTCTGAAAGAGTTATGTAAGATTGGTATTACTTTTTATTTAGATGTTTAATAGAAATCATCAGTAAAGCTATTTGCACTTGCAGTTTACTTTGAGGAAACATCTTTGATTATAAATTCAATTTCTTTAAATTGACATACAGGTCTGGTCAGTTTTCTATTACTGAGCCAGTTTTGATGAGCTGTAGTTTTCAATTTATTGTATCTAGCCAAATATTTCGTGACATATTCTTAATATCTTTTAAAATGTTAGAATTCTACTGTTAACCATCTTCCCCACTTTATTCCAAATTTTGGTTATTCGTGAAACTTCCTTTTTGTTTTGATTATTCTTCCAGTAGGCTATCAATTTTATTAATTCTTTGAAGAACTATAGTTGACTGTGTGAATTTTCTGTGTTATTTTCTATTTTCTTTATATCTGTCTTTATGTTTACTGTTTAGTTTACTCTTTCTATTTAGTTTACTTTTGTAAGTTTCTGATTGTGACTACTGAATTCAAAACTTTTTTCTTTATAATATACGGAATTAAAGACATAAATTTTACTGTAAACACTACTTGAATTACATAAATTTCACATTTGTCTTTTTCATTCAATTCAGAATGATTTCCTTGTATTCCATATGACTTCTCGGAGTAATGATATTTAGAATTTATTACTTCATTTCCAGATATTTGGAATATCTTATTATTAACTTCAAAATTATTTCACAGAGATCAGAGAACAGTTTTGACATATTTCAGTGTTCTGAAATTTACATTTAATTTTATGGCCTAATATCAGATCATTAATAGGGAACAGTCTACTTATAGTTGAAAAACATACATACTCTTCAGTTGTTGGGTATATTGATTCATAAATATTAAATATAAACAATTCAGCCTATTAGTTTTTGGTTTTCTAAACCTTTTTTAACATACTCATTCTAGTAATTTCTGAGGAAAGCATTAAAATATTCTTAGTGATGACTGATGACTATAGACATCTTTTCCCCTTTAGTTCTGTGAGTTTGCACTACATCAATTTTGAACATTTATTATATGCATATATATTAAAAACTGTTAAAACTTTTTGATGAGTTGTCCACTTTAACTTTATGGTATGTCCTTCTTTACCTCTGGGAAGACTCATTTAAAGTTTCCTTTGTCTGACATTAGTAAAGCCATAGCAGAAGTTTTATGGTTACTGCTTACTGTAACCATAAAATGACTATTTTTTTGATTCTTTAATTGCAGTATATAACTTCTTATATAGTATAATTATATGATTTAAGTTCATTATATAATTTCTTATTTAATATGTTAACAGCATTGCTTTTTAAAATTCAGCTTAATAATCTTTGTAATTTAACTGGAGAGTCTAGTTTACTTAATTTGGTAAAAGGATTGGTATGTTGAATTTATATCTATCATCCATGTAGCTAGCTCTCTATTCTTTTTTCTTTTTTAATTAAATAATTTATTTATATATAAATTCACATCTGTGTAATTCCCGAGGTTCACCCCCCACCCTCCCTGACCATTCCCACCCTTTCCCACCACCCACGTCCCGAGTTGTGTACTTCAGTCTGGTTGTTAACTTGTTTTGACTTTTCCTCACAGCTTTTGCTTATTTTTTTCCTATATCCCATATATTAGTGAAACCATTTGGTTTCTGTCTTTTTCTTTTTGACTTGTTTCTGCTAATATGATTTCTTCTAAGTACATCCATGTTATCATAAATCATCAAATTTGTCATTTTTAATTGATGAGTAATATTCCATTGTGTATATATACCACATCTTTTTCATCCAGTCATCTGTTTTGGGACATTTAGGTTGCTTCTATTCTTTTTTCTATATTGTTTCTTTCCTGTCCTTTTTCTTCCAGGTAAATGAAATACTTTTCAGGATTGTATTTTATTTCCTCTGTAGGATTTCAATTTTTAGTTTTTGATTTTGTGATTAGATTTCAATAGATACCTACAGTTGGCAATTATGTATCCCTATCTCATTGAAATCTACTATTGTATTACAAAATATCATAAATGATACTTTTTCTATGCCACCATATTTCATTTTCTTCCCTAATTTTTTGTACTATTGCTATAAAATCTTTCACACACTTTATACACACACTTTAAACTCCACCTGACAATGTTAGTATTTTTGTTTTATGTGGACAGTTTTAAGAAAAGTTGAGGAAGAAAAAACGCTTTCAGTATAATGAACTTATTTGCTGTGTCTGGTACTCTTCATTCCATTTTGTGGACTGAGGCTCCCATCTGGTTTAATTTCCTTTCAGCTGAACCACATCCATTAGCATTTCTTAACGAATGTGTTTTCTAGAGAAGAATTCTTTTCATGTTTATCTGAAATGTTTATGAATTTCACCCTAGTATTTTTTAAAAATAATTTTTATGGTAACTGGAGTTTACAACACTGCCTATGGTTTGGAGTATAGGATCACATCCTTCAGGTGTGTCATTACAATACATTTACTACCAAGGCACCAAAAGTCCTCCATCATAGTCCACTGTGTCCCTACCCAGTCTGTATTCACGAGTTTTCCCCCACCTACAGTAGCCTCATTTACAGTCTTTTCAGTAACCCTAATTTTTTAAGGTTTTCACTTGGTTATAGAATTCTGGAATATATTCTAAAGTACTTTAAAAGAAGTTCCAGTCTCATCTGATTTTCAATGCTTTTTGTAAGAATTTGCTTACCACAGTTTCTCTTGAGAAATGGTATTTTTGAACTCTTGTTATTTTGGTTTTCCCTTTATATTTAATGTCCAGCAATTAAGTTAAGTAGTAAGTGTATGTTCACTGATGTTATTTTCTTTGACTTTATATTGCTTGTCTTCACTTAAGTTTCTAGAATCTGTAAATATTTTTGAGTGTATTTTTTTAGAGCAGTTTTAGGTTACCGAATAAGCAAACAAAAAATGCGTAAGGAGCTAGAGATTTCCCATATACCTCCTGAAATGTGTTTTATGTAGAATTAGAAAAATATTTCAGTCATTTTTCCCCAATACTCTTTTCTGCTTCATTTTGGTGTTCAAGTTGCTTGTATAATATATTTGATTATCCATGTTACTGGGGTTCTGTTCATTCTGTTTAGCTACTTTTTCTACTTCTTTAGGATTTCTATTACTCTGTTTTAAGATTTATGGAGTTTTTCTTTTGACATCTCTATCCTGTTGCTAACACCATATTTTTCTTTTAAATTTCAGTTTTCAAATATCTAATAGTTATCTTTTCTTGAATGAGAATTTCTATTATATAAATACTCTTTTAAGTCTTTAAAGCACATTTATGACAGTGGTTTTAAAAACCTCATCAACTAAATACAGTATGAAGGAATTCTTTAAGTTTTACTATAAACCTATCTTCACTAAGGGTCATTTCTTACTATTTGTGTGCCTGGCAAATTTTTTAAATCCAACATAGGATATTATAGGTTATATGCCATTACAAATCTGGATTCTGCTATTTTCTTTGGAAAAACAATGAATTGTATTACAGTAAGTAATTCAGTTAATAGCTGATCTCTCTGAACTTGTATAGGTTTGGATTTAGCCTCTGTTAGGCTGATGTGTTGAAAGCTCAGGCTAATTAACAGATCTCTTCCAATGCTTAGAAGTACTCACTCTCCAAATTCTATCACCCTGTAGACTTGCTTGTGGCTTTAAATTTTGTAAAGCTGGGCTATCAAAGACCTTAATGTAGGTCATGATTCTTTATCTTAAAACCTTGCCTTTCTGTTATCTCAGCAAGATGCCTGTTAACAAGGATTGTGCCATATTACTGGATTAAAATCACAAATTCTCTAGCTCTGTTCTACCTTAAATATCACAATATTCCATTTCGACACCCAAAGCATCAATTTCTGGTAGATCCATCCAGTGAACATGTAATCTATGCCTCAACCAAGAATTCATGGACATTTGACTTCTAACAACTTCTCAGTATACTTTTATATACATTACTGCCTTGATTTGCTCAAGACATAATTACAGACTCAAGGGACCTCAGACCGTCTCCCTAGTCAAAGAATTGTGTAAGTTTTAAAGTCAGAGTTATCTTAAGAGATTTAAGAAGCCATTTCATTTCAGAATGAGGAAACTGTAGAACTGAGAAGTTCACACTGGATTTTCAATATCATACTTTGCAAATTCAAAATGTTTTCATTTTTTAAATGTCACTTTACTCAGACAACAACTTTATGAGCTGGGTTCTCAGCTCATAAAATATCCCTACTTTATAGGTAAGCAAACTAGCTCAAAATGTAAACATATGTTGCCCAAAACAAGTTACAACACTTTCCCTTTTCATTTTATATCTTTTTCTTTGTTGAGGTGACATTGTTTTACAACACAGTTTGTGATTTAGGGAAAGAGCCCACACCCACCCAAATGTGTTGTTACCACACTACCCCCACCACCAAATCAAACCATTTATGCTAGACCATTGGGTCCCCTGACCCTTCTTGTTCCCACCTCTTCTTCACTTCCACTCTAGTAACCTTATTCTACAATAATATTGTCACAATTTGTTTTGATTTAATTTCTTATGTTCCTTTGTTTTGATTTTTTTCTCTATATTTTAAAGGAGTAAAACTATACAGTATCTGTCTTTTTCCTTCTGACTTATTTTACTTAGCATAATCTCCTCTAGTGTCATCTATGTTGCTGTAAATGGAAAGAGTTAACCTATTTTATAGTTGAATAGTACTCTACAGTGCATATATGCCATATTCTTACTCCTCTGCTGTAATGATGGGAATTTAGGTTGTTTACATGACTTGATGTTGTAAATAGTGCCACAATGAACAGAAGAGTGCACTGATCCCTTCAAATTAGTGATTCTATATTCTTCAGGTAGATGCTTAGGAAAGGAACTACTAGAAAATACGGCATATCCATTTCTAATATGCTATTATCTAATATTATCTTCCTCAGGAGAAATACTGGTCTATGTTCCTACCAACAGTATACAAGGATTCCTATTTCTCCACATCCTCACCAAAATTTGGTTGTTTCTGGCTTTCTTGAAATTGCCAAGTTAACCAACTAGAGAAGAATGGAGAACAACTTGTAGACAGAAACTATCCTTTATAATTTTAACTAGGATCATTCAAAGTTGTGCTACTTGTTCCTAGCTATGTTGCACAGCCTGTTTTGTTTTCATTTGTGATTTTAGAGTAGGAAATTGTGAATTCCTAAAGAATACTTAAATCTCAGTATTTTAGGCCACTGTGAAAAATGCTTCTAATTGCATTAAAAGTCCTTTATCACATGTCTAGTAACTCGAATGAAAGCATCTGGTAGACATATAAATAAATGTAACTTTGCAAAAAGAGTACCCATTCTTATGTAACTTCATATGCATTTTAATTTGTTACTAGGAAATAACAGTTACTAGGACATAATCTGCCTGCCTAAGTGTTTTCAATTTTGTGGTTAATTTGGGAGACTGTATTACAAATCCCCAAGTGGGAATTTTTTTTGATGTCAACAACTCTACAACAAAAGCTAAATTTTACTCTATTATTTTACTAGAATACAAAAATGAAAGGCAAGATATTGGGATAAAAATAACTTAAAATACAATCTCATTTTAATTATTTAAGACATAACAGGTTATTTACATAATACACTATTCCCAAATAGTCTAGACTTATTCTAGTAACCATTTTTCTATATTTTTCCTAATTCTAAGCATGTCTTATTTTTCTGTGATAAAAGGCAAATATTTTTAAATATCAGAATTCAGATTATATTAGTGGATTCTTCTTAAGGATATATGAAAATTTACTTTTTCCACTAGATCTTTCTTTAGCCAAAAACATCTCAAATTTTAGCCCTTGGAGATCTGAATTTCTCTGTCAACTTTCCTAATAGGATGCTATTTATCAAACAACTCATCTACCACTCCACCCAAGGCAACCAGTTTTTGGGGTAGGTAAATTCAAGTATGATAACAATTTAATAAAAACGAAATTTGTAATACCAACATACATAAGCTAGATGATACAGGATCTTGACAGAGGCAGGTTAACAGATAATCACAAGGCTCATCTGAAAATCTTAACACTGAAGTACATGAACTGAACCAATAGTTCAAATTTATTCTGATTATTAGAAGTGCTGTTTTTATTTTTCCATTTTCCTGTTCATCCTAAGAAGCTAACATAAAAGTGGCATAAGATAATGGCTAACAAAACCATAGTATAAGGAAAAGGAGAACCAATGTGCAATCTGCCAATAAAAATGCTCCTTCTCTTCAGGGTTGGTTAACCAAATCAAATGTTTCTGTTGAATTTCTGGCAGACAACCAAGTGAACAGTTCACATCTCCCCAAGCATGGCCACCATTTACTTGTAACAGACACTCAAACTTCATAATTATAAATGTTAGGATGGAAAAGAACTATTAGATCATTCCTTTTGATTTAACTACATCATGATTATTTCAGAAAATCAGAAAAGTCCAGTGCTTTGTGAAAAGTTTTCTGTAGAAAAGGAAAAATGATTATTTCCTCAGGAAAGGTTTTTATTCTAGATTCAGAGATACATAAATGCATATTTCCAGTTCTTTTGCACACTGTATTCTTATATCTCTTCTACATTCCTGGTTATAATGAAGTCCTATAGATAGAGGGTGCTACCTGCACCCCCATTGTCTTCTGTTTAAGATCGCAGATTTCAAGGAAGGTATGCTAAAATGTGAGAATGGTCTTATTTGGAATTTCCCTTCAGGGAGATGCAGGGGGAGGAAGAAGTGAAATGGTCCAGGTGCAGTTCCTGGAAGGCGGGAAATCAGGATATATAAAGGGTGTGGAAACAAAGAGAGGGATTCCAATATGGAGAACGGATAGAGAGAGATTCAATGGAGGAGGGATTGGAATCAGGCATTTTGTAAAGATATGAGCATGTGGTC
>PVHY01014214.1:0-39065 GCA_004024945.1 Uropsilus gracilis
AGCTGCCATTGCCACAAAATGGAAAATCACACACACACACACACACACACACACACACACACACATACCCCAAGCCCCTTCATGCAGTTCCTGAATTTAAAAATGCAAATCAGTGTTTCTAAGAATATCTAGCTGTCATAAGAAGATGCAGTGCTGACCCCTTGCTAAGCCTCTTGCACAGAGACTCAAAGAAACATTCGACAGGAACCTCCAGTGTGGAACACCATGGAGCTGTCCCCACAAATTCAGGCCAAGTCAGGCTCAGCTGTGGCCATAAACAGGCTTGAAGACAAGGATTTTTATACCAAAATCCCATAGAAGGGAGAAAGGAGCACTTGGCTTGACCCCATGACACCTCAGAGTGGATTCCCTAGAAGCAGCACTGAGGTTTGTATATATGTGATTTATTGAGGTTGTGCTCTGAGGTGAGATCAGGAAAATATTGAGGGCAACAGAAAGATCAGGGAAGGGATCTGGACAGAGTGTGGTTTTAGGGGACCTCATCCTAGATCTGAAGCAAGAAGCTTCGGGGAGCTCTCAAGGGAAAATGCACTGCCAATTGGGTCCTCACCTTTGAGACAAGACAGTAGGGCGTCTGTACCTTTCCCCCAGTTAGTCACTGGCCACAGGACACAGAGGAAGGGTGAACATGATGTGACTCCCAGGCATCTCTGATTGGGGAGTTCAATAACACACTAGTCAGTCACACAGGTGTGAATACTTAGCTCAAGCACCCACAGCAGCTGGGGGACCTGCATGGGGTGGAGGGAAGGGTGGAGTGGTGGCAGCATCTTCCCACAGGTTCCATCACCTCAAGTGCCTTGCTGCTGAGAATTTGTATTTTCAAATGATTACAAAGATTTTTATGTTTGCTTCCTTGCTTTGTTTGTTTTTATTGTCTTTTGATGGGATACTTTTAGAATCGACCTGCTAGAGAGAAAAGCAAAGATTTGATCAATGCAGAATATGATGCTAATTGCACACTTAATTCTTTCCTTCTCCCATATTAATAGATTCTTGCTTTTGCTTGGGGCAGCAACATGCCCAATTAAAATTTTGTCAGCTTCCCTCTAGATTCTGTTGCAGTTTGAAGTCTCTTCTTAACATACTTTTGGCTAATTTCTGCAAGGAATTTTCAGAAAGCTTGTGAAAATAAGCAGAATTTGCCTGCATGCATTTTCTGGTGTCATGGATGTTTCTTTTGCCTGGAATTCAGATGTGAACATAGAGGTGATGCAGCCATTTTGTAACCATGAGGTAACAAGTACAACAATGAAAGTCTCATTCTGAGAACAGAAGAAGTAAAGCAGTAGAGAGAGCCTGGGTTCCTCATAACACTGTGGTGTCTCCCACTTTGTCAGCTCTGGCCTTCATCTCCTGTACTTGTAAAGATAAAGAACTCTAGTTGACTGAGCTACTCTAGTTAATTTTTGCACCAAGTAACTGAACACAAATCCTAACTGACATGATTTCAAAACACGGGAACATTCCCTAAGAAAAGTCCTGTTTAGATAAATAAACTGAGAGAAACCTAGTTTAAAGTATGAAGTCAGTTTCTCACTGCAATGCTTCTCTGTGCATTGTGGCTCTGCAAGCGTAGGAACAGTGAAGAGGGAATTAATGCTTAAATTTGTTTAACCATGGAACTTTCTTTCCCAGGATCATTGTAAGAGTCTGGTTCTAGCCAGTGAATTCTGGGAAACACTTGACTAGATAACCACTTCAGATCTTTTTTCTCCTGAGTATTTCAGGATTTGTCACTTTAGAGGGGTCAAAGCAGATGTCAAAGTCCACAAAATTATCCTTCATGGCACAGGAGTAGGAATCAAAGAATTGAATTCTGTGCAGTTGGTTGAAAAGGAGGCATAAACTATATAGAAAAAAATGCAATGTTCTCTGGAATTCTGGGTTGCTCACTTCTGCTGAGTGAGAATGTGAATTCTTCTGCAGGAATTCACAACAGCAACACTTATCATGTAGTGTGTAATGATGCAGGACACCATGTAGTTTGTGTAAGGGCCAAGTCTGCCCATTCTACAGCCGGAGAAACAGACCCACTGACAGATGACAAGTGTTTATTTCAAGATCACACCAGTACCAAGTGATTTGACAGGTCCTCTCTGCCCACAAATTCCACAGCTTTCAATGCCAGTGGCTTATTTCTCCCCCCCATCCTATCCCAAATACACATCTTATTGATATGTTGGGAATTTTCACTTGAAATATTGCTTGGTAGGAGTTCCTTATTTTTGGTGTCTACTTTCTGGTTCATATACTAGAATGAGAATTCTCAAGGGCAGGTCTTGGCACTCTCCCATGAGTTTAGTTATGTTAAATTCTCCTTCTTCTGTACCTTGCCACAGGTGTGTACAAGATCGCCTTTCTGACTTCATAGCAGCCATCATTGGGGGTGAGGTGTGCTCAGTAAAGCTACTGGGTGAAGATAATGAGAGGCACAGATGATGGTGAAATCAGGAAGAAAACTCTGGAAAGACTAGGTGAGAGCATGCTCACTCATCCATCCACACCTCAAGGCCAATGGGCTCAGACCAGGTTTCAAATCCACAACCTGCCAGTTGAGACCATCAAGGTCAATGACTTTAAGGTGGAAAACTCCATTCCATGGATGGCAAAGTATTCAGAGAAGAGTGAGTAGCTAATTGCAACATCTTCCTTTTCCACATATAAAACAAAATACCTGAATCATAACCATAAATGTCACTTGCTTTTCCTCTGAGACCCCCTACTTGCCTTCCTGGCTTCAATCAGTCCAGGAAATAGCCCAATAACTCAAAGTTATGATTTTGGATCAAAGGGGACTGACTCTCCGTTACACATGACTATCTAACTCCACAATGAACATGTACAGATACAGACACCCACCCACCCCCCTACATTGCCATGCTCCTGCTCTAGGGGTAATAGCTCCTAACGCATCCCCAGATTCTTGGGTTTCTGGTGCCTAGGAGGATGCCTCCAGTGGAAAACAATACCAGGCAGCTAGAAAGGAAGGGCTGGGGCACTCAGCGCTTACCCCTAGCCCTCTCTGCCAAGCCACAAGTCCTACCAGTGACTGTGTTCCTCTCTAGTCACTGCTCCTGCCAAGGAGCTCCTTCTCTGTTCCCCTGACCAGGGCCTGATAAGAGGGGTGTCCTCCCTGATACCTCTCAGGTGTAGGAGTTTTAACAGCTTCCTGCTGGTGCATGTCCCTGGGTGCCTCACCATCTCTTCAGGTTCTTTATCTCTCTACAAATAGTTCATTCATTACATTGTGATCAGTCCAACCCTTTGGGGAGCAGCAACTGTTTCCTTCCCAGAGCCTGACTGATAAAGACTATAATGTATATTCTCTGAGCAACCAGATACCACAATTTGCTCACCAAAGTGCCAATTCCATGTGAGTTTCTCCCTTTTGTGGTAAATTTTGTAATGTATAAGTAATGTATAAGTAATAAGCAACAGCAGAGAAGAAAGGCTCCCCTAGTCTCAGCCCCAAAGCAAGCCTGGTACCAGCAGGATAAGGGACTCACTGGTGCCGAGCAGAGCAGAACCAAGGCTCGTGGGCCCGGTCAAGGACAGAAGCTGCACACAAGAGGACAGGGCACTCCAGGCCAAAACAGTGTGTCGCTTGGATCGAATACCAGATTCCAAGGGGGAGGAGGCTGTAATAAAAGTACAACACAAGAGCTGAATCAACTTCATTCCAACAAGACACCCAAAGAAGCCGGCCTGGCTTCCTTGTCAAGGAAAAGAAAGTGAAGCAATTCCCAGTGGAAGACACTTTCCCACTTCAGGGCAGGATATTTGCAAGAGGAACAGAGTGATGGTTGTATTATGAAAATCAGAAGGGAAAAGGAGTTTCATTGAAACCAGGCAGTAAAGCTAGAGAGTTGGCGATTCTTTCACCCTGGGGCAATGAGAAATACATGGGTTACTGTTGGTCCTCTGTCCTGATCAAAAGATGTCAGGATGATGCTGTGGTAACTGGGAAGCACAAGCAAGAGATTCCAGCAAGTTCCAAGGAAGAGATAGCATAAGAGGGGACTCTAGCTCTGTGCCACATAGAGAATGATGCAGAGAAGTGCTATTTTGTTTCTATCATTATGATTATTTTGCATCTCCAATAGACCAGAAGTTCAGCAATAGATCAACAGGTGATCCTAACAAATCCAGAAATCAGAAGAAAAAAAAAAAAAGATCAAGATGCTTAGCTCAAAAATAATGATTACCATGTGCATATGGACCCATGTAGGTGTTTGGAGAACAATCCATTGGAAGGTAATTTAAACAACTTAAAGTTTCCCAGCTGATCCTGAAGCAAATAGGGAACAGCACAGTCATGTCCATATGCCAACAGGCAGAAGAGACAGGTTAGGAATCTGTGCCAGTTCTTTAAAATGCGGTCCCTTTTAAACTAAGCAATATTTTATCTATCTGTTAAATATAAATGATGAAATAAACATTTTCATAGCTGTCAATCATTCAATATAAGAATAAAATATTTTATTACTTATTACTTATTATCTTACTTATATCTTATTACTTATTACTTATGTAAAGGCAACCCCTGTGTCCCTCACCCTGGTCTTTCTCCCTGCCCTCCAAAAAAGGAGCCCTTTTCTGAATTTATTGGTTAATTCCAACATGTTTTTATACTTTAATTACACATGGAAACATTCATAAATAAAAGAGTGTTATTTTGCATGTTTTTAAACTAAATGACAATGGCATCCTTCTGCAACTTGCTGTTTCTAATTAACGCTGTTTCCGAGATTAAATCTCTCTAGTATCATCTATCTAGTGCCTTCATTTTTGTTTTTAATATCCCATAGCATTTCATTGTACATACAAAGTTATTTAACCAATCCCTTGGTTTATGACAGACATTTTGGTTGTTTTCTAGCTCTTAAATCCACACTATAATAAATATTCTTGAAATATCTCCCTTTCACAAACATTAGTTTTTCTAGATTTATCTAGGAATGAAATTGCTGGGTTATAGGGTAAGTGCATCTTCAGAATTGCTCTCCAAAGTGTTCCTATCAATTTAATTCCCACTATTAGTGAATGGGAGTTAGCTGTGGCTCTATATTCAATCTGATGAATATAATTCTTTTTCAGTTCTGATGAATATCTTCTTGTAATTTCAATTTATATACTTCCCTAATTCCAAGGAAGGCAGAGCATCATTTTGTATTTATTATTCTGTAGCATTTTGCTGTTAGAACTACATCTGCTAGCTTTGAAAACCTGAAATTTCCTTTTATTTGTGAAAGTTTTAAGTTGAGTATTTCCTCTCCATTGGAAATATGGAGGAGGAAGAGCCATGAATGAGGTAGAGGGAAGCCTTGCTGTTGAACAGTCTTTGAGATAGGAACTTGTATGATGAGCCATTTTAGAGATGAAGCCCATAGAGCAACCCCCACCAAATCCCTGGGAGGAACACTTGTTTAGTGTTTAGGAACACTGTCTAAGGACACATCAAGATGTGTTCACATTGCTTTGTCCATAGGACACACCATTCTGTGGACATCACCTATAGGCTGAAAGAACCCTGAGAACCACCATGTGTTTGCCATCCCACCAGTCATGAGACCCTCCTAGTGATAGCAGACAGGAAGGCAATTCACTAACTTCCTGGCATTCCAAACTCTCCAGTAGAACCTCAATGTCTTGGTGCTAAGCATCCCCTCTCAGTGCTGTTTGTCTTGCTCCTTCCCTCACAGCACTCTGAGTTTTCTGAGCATTCACCTGAAAATCCCTATCCCTGGCACAAGGGTGGATGAATTTGTTTGTAAATGTGAAAAGAAGCACACCTGATTCAACTTCGAAATCCAAGGAAAGCATTGGATGTATGTATTTTAGGGAAAGCATTTCTTCCCTATCAAATTTTTTTTCTGAGTATTGAGGACAGAATAATCATGGGGAGTAAAAAACACTTTTGCTCAGGGTGTAGAAGAAACCTTAAGACCACCTTGGGATGCTTTTTTTTTTTTTTCACGACATTTTCCTGACTCCTCTCTGCATTACATCAGCACCACCCAGTCACTATATTTCCAATGGAAAGCTAAATATTTGGTGAACAATACAAATACAGATTTACAGAGTGTGTATTATGATGCAGGCACTGTTTGAGTACTTGACATGTAGTAATTTTGTCCTCATGGAGGGTGCAGATACCATCAATGCCCCCTTTTTCACAGATGAGGAGAGTGAGTCTCGTGAAGAAATTCTTGCCCAAGACTAAGTATTAAGTAGTGAAATCTGATTTTGAATCCCAGCAGTTTTCCCCCAGAAATGTCATAAGCAGCTGTTATGCTAAATCAAAGCTACTGCTAGACACATAAGCACTGAAATGCTTCTTGCTATTGTCCCAGTGAAACTGTAGCTGTGGGCTTAATGAGAAATGAATTATCATCTGCATCCTTATCTTTCACACCCACATCAAATCCCTAAAGCCTTGAAGAATTTGCTGAATTCTTCCTTATTTATTAGTACAAGCTCCCAGTCACTGAACTTGACACAGAAGCACCAGGCGCTACACGTTAACAGGGTTGAGGCCCTGGTGGGGAAGCAAAGGTTGTGCCCAGGCCTCATTCCACAGGACCCATAGTTACATAGAGTGTCTGACACTACCACCATTTACCACCAGGAATGAGACAGCACTTCACAGTGTACCGAGCACTTTTGCCACAAACTCATAGCACACCAATAATCACAAGGATTACTGTCAATTCTGTTTTACACATGACTAAAATTGAGGCTCAGGAATGCTAACTGGCTAAGTCACTTATCCCTACTAATGGGTGGCTGAAATTCAAGCATAGATCTGAATATCAAATCCCATGATAAGATGGCTTTTACTACTCATGAAGCTGATCCCATTGACACCTTGTCCTTTGTTTGTACACATATGCACACACACATACATACATACACCTGACTTATCCTCCTGGACCACTGGAATATGAATCAGACCTGAAAGAAAGGAGGAGTCAAAACCAAACTCTTATACAAGCTATGAATGGATGACAGTGAGCACATGAACTGGGAAATACAACCAATGAGCATCTGAGTGTGAATTCTGCGCCTGTCACTAGGTGAGGTACCTTACATCCCACAATAACAAAGACCTAGTCCCAGTCTTCTAGGAGCTTCCAGTCTGGTGGCATAGGCACCTCAGTCGGGACTGGTCTGTCAAAGGAAGCCATCTGGCGAGAAGCCTGTTTGAGGAAGGAATGGTATGGAGAAGGGAAGAAGAAAGTCTGACCCCACCATAACATAAACAGTGGAGACCAGTAGGATATCACATCAAGAAGAGCTCCAGATGGGGTTCTGAAGAGTTGAAGATAACCTGAATGGCACCATCAACCAGACTTCCAGGGGGTGAGCATACAACCCAGTTCACTTGGATAGCCCCAGTTTATGCCTGCTTCCCCTCTGTCCCTTCCAGTTAGGGCATCTTTCACTGTTGAGAGTCCTGGTTTAGACAGTAAATTATATGATCACCCTGGCCTTCCAGGAAATTTATGACTTTCTCCAACAGTCCTTGGGCAGAAAAGCAATTTGGCTTCCCAGGGTCATTGAGTTGCTTTATTTATGCTCCTTTTACAGAGCGTCTCTTCACAGCCACCACCACAGCTGGCACAGGCTCCAGGAGAGAACCCCCACCTCTATGTTTCACTCCAGTGTTAGCACTGAAGTCAAAACCATTCACCACTGGGACCAAAAATGCCTGAGCTGGAGATGCAGGCATATCTGTTCTGCATCCTGATCCTGACCATTCCTTCCTCAATGACCTTAGATAATTCATTCAACCCCTGTGAACCTCAGTTTCCTCATGTGTAAAGATAGCGTGATAACCCCCACCTCATTTCATGGATATTTGTGAGGATTCAGTGAAGCAATGTAAGTGAAAACATCCAGCACATGCTTGCCCCCAGCAGACTTTATAGAGCATATGTGCACTCACATAAAAAGGTCAGAGAAAGTATGAGAATGTCTCAGGTACCCCAGTGTATTAGCAGACCTTAGACCTTTACACTATCAAGAGAAACTTCTTCATCTTAACCGGAACTAAAAAACATGATACCAAAATTTCAAAAAACCATTTGGCAGTAACCCCTAAAAATGAATATATGCCTTTCCTATGATTCAGAGTTCCACTCCCAGGAACACACCAAAAGAAAGCCATTCATATGCTTACCCAGCGCCAAGTACACAGATGTTAACAGCAAGGCTGTTCACAACAGTCCCAAACTTAGAAAACACACAAATGTCCCAAATCAGAGGAAGAGTGGCTAAGTCATAGTGTTAGGTCACATAATGGAATACTATACAGCATGGAAAATGCCTGGTCTATGATGCAGAAGTATGCTGAGCAAAGGAAGCCAGACACAAATTAATATATGCTGTAAGATTCCATTTATATGAAGTTCAAGACTGGACAAAACTAATCTACTGAGTAAGAAGTCAGGATCATGGAAGGTGGTAACCAGAAGGATTTGGGGGCAAAGGCTATAAAGCCTCTGGGATTGCTGTTTTATTGGTCTAGATGCAAACAGATGGGTATGCTTGGTATATGAAAATACATTGAGACATGCAGTATAAGTGTTATTTTTTTTTTAATCAGATTGAACTTTCATGCAAAGTTAACAATATTTAGTTGGAAAACCCCCTTTTTCAGATAGTGTTCAGCAAACTAAATAGGCAATTGATACTTAACAAAAGGTAGTAGGATATTTTATGTAGTAAATTTTTTTTTGATCATCAGCTCTGTGCCAGGCACTGTTTTTGTACTATAATACAAGATAATAAGTCTTTTTTTTGAGACTAAGTCTTGCTATTTTTGCCTGTGGAACTGCAGGTTCACATTGCCCAGGGTACCACAGATTCAAGCAATCCCCAGCCTCAGCTTCCCAGGGAGCTGGGATTACAGGCATGTGCCACCACACTCAGCTATTTTGGGGGGGACTAGGTCTCACTACATGCCCCCAGTGGGACTTGAACTGTGATCCCTGGCCCTGGTTGCAGCTTCCTAGGCTGCCTCTTACAGGCATGCACCACCATGCCCGGGTTACAAGACAGTAAATTTTAATGTCTGTTTTCCATCATCATCTCCACCAACTCTATCACTTCCATCATCATCACCAACATTTGCATGTGCCAGTCATGACTTCAAGTATTGTTTTTACTAACCATATATTAATTTATCTTCTTAACAACCCATTTTACAGATGAGGAAACTAAGGCACAGAGAGATGACATAACTCCTACAATTTCATAAAACTAGAAAGAAGTAGAGCTAGAATCCAAACCCAGAAGCTGGAATCTGAACAGCCTAATCTGGTTGCTTATCAACTCAGGCAATTCCAGCTTCCATTTAACATTATTCCATCCAGGGCAGTGGTACCAGTATATCTCAGAAAGGCAGAGGCAGTTCCTGACTCTGGGCAGCTGCCAGCCCAATGTCACATAAAGGGGAACAGACTGACAAATATATTGATAGAAATTAAGAAAGAAGTGTTAAAATAGCTTGGGCTTCAACTTTCAACCTAAAGCTCCCAGAAATTCTGAATTTGCTTCAAACTGACTTCAAAGTTGCTGCTGTGGAAATACTGACAGATCTGACTTGGATACTGACTTGGAACCAATCCCTCCCTCATTGCCTGGTTCAGAGTTCTTGAGGCTGCAGATGTCTTAGCATCTGAGAGGAAGGGAGAAAATGTTGACACTGACCCCCAGAAATGTGGTCAGACCTTGAGCTGTGAGCCTAGGTCCCAGAGTCTGGCATGTAGAACATCCATTCACAAGGATGCTTCGCTTTGACAGGTAGGGAAACAAACAGTCTCCATAAGCTAGAAGGAGGAATGCACAGGCAAAACCAAAGGCTTCTTTGTACTCAGGACAAAACAGGAAGGGACCAGTACCCTAGGGATGAATTGGCTCTGGTAGAGCCCCATGCCTTCAAGATGTGAATCTCAATACTGGCAGGAATGTGGTTCCCAATGGGCCATTGGAGTCCCCTGAATCCCCTGTGCCCCCTTTATGTTACAAAAACACCAGTATGAAAGAGAATTCCCAAAGGTCAACTTGTCAGGTCCCCTGTCTCCAAGCAAGATGGCAACAAAGCCATGCAAATCAGTCCTTTTTCTACCGAGGTTCACCCACAACCCTCAGTCTAATGTTGAGGCAATAAGCCCAAGGGCAAATGCAAAATTGGGCAAAAAATCAAAACATTTGCTCAGTGTGCCCAGTTATGACTGCAATCCCATCTATGGAGAAGTCAGTAGGTTTTCATCTAGATACACATAAAAATAGAGCATAAGACAAAAGGGGACACTTCTTCATATTCTGACACAGCCAGCAACAATTGCATAGAAGATAACGAACTCCTCTAAAGCAGGGATAAAGAGAACAGTCAAAGCCTGCAGAGCAGATGTGGGGTCCGCTGCCACAAAGCCTCATCAATGCCCTGAGGGAGCCCTGGAACTGGCGGCCCTTTAGAATTTCCCATTTCAGTACAACTGGGCCAAGCATACATTGCTCCCCACGATTGGGGAGTACAAACAGGAGACTACACAGGGAGGACAGCTCCTAAGAGAGCTGACCACACCAGCACCTCCTGTGGTTGAGAGTCAGTTCTGAGGTGGAGTCTGGGTGACACCTCCCGAGGTCCACTTCTCAGGAATTTGACCCAACCAGGTAAGGAGTGTAGGGGACCCCCACCTGCCCATTGTACCACATTTCCTGGTCTGCTTCCCCAGTACTGTTCTCCATTCTCCTGTCTCGATCTTTGAGGTTTTCTACTTTTTTTCTGGCATGCTCAGTGGTTGAGGAGACCAAAAGGAAATACTAAACCTGGCAGGGGCGGGGGTGGTTAAGCAGCTATGGGGCTTGATGTCCACTAGCTTCCCATGCAGACAAATGAGAAAAAATCGTCTCTCCACAGAATGATGGTCACCAGGCACCAGACATTAGCCGCTCAGCCAAGCGCCACACAGTGCTTCCCTGCATGAGGAATGCTTAGTGTGTTAGACACAGAGACCCACACTGCTGATCATCTGGGATGAAACCATGTCTAATAACTGACTGATGGAAAAATAGACATCTCTACATAATGGCATGATCTCAAATATATAGAACAGAACTGTGTGACTCTTGGCTCTTAACATTAGTTAGCAGGGCATGGAGAGGGGTAAAGATGAGACTTGTTTTCCAATTATCTCCTTCTTTCCCTAAAGGAGATTGACTCACTTGTTCAAGCATGAATTATCTTCATAAGATGGGAAAAATCAACTAAAATATTTTTTTAAAATTACCAGCACAGCATCCTCCACATAGCAGAAGCCTATATAGAGATAGGATTTCATTCCCTTTTTTTCACCCCTCTTAGGAAGCAGCTCCTAACTATTTGGGGTCAATCAAAAGGAACATTTAATTCAAGGCCAAGATTTATCTGTTCCCTCAGTCATTAGAAAAGAACTTCATTTTTGTATCATTCCACACACAAAATATATCTGCCACAAAATAAACCTGCCATGTAAAATCTATAAAAATCATGCAACCCATCCTGTAGGCAAATGACAATGCTGTGAATTATCTGCTGTTTGCTATTACCCGTGACCATGCTTCTCTCTATTACCATGCTAACGAAAGCTGGTCAGACCAAGCCAACTCCCAATTATCTTGGCACATAAACATGAAAAGTCCAGAGAAGCCAAAACCCAAATTTTCACCACATCTGCTGACAAGAAGTCAAAGAGTTGGTTTTAAATTTCTTCCATCTTTCCCTGTCCCTGGCTACCCCCTAAGAGAGGTGTTCCAGAGGGCAGGAGTCACCACAAAGGAAAAGGACAGGGCCACAAAGGGCTCATAGCTCTTTTTATCTGGCTATGAGCATTTACTCTTGTGATTCTCTCAGCACCCAGGCAGTCCTCCTTTGTCCCCAAGAATTAACTAAGGACACCATTGCATGGATCATGGGTCTAACAGACCTTATTGAAGCAATTCAGCTTTTATGAGCTCCAAGTACATAGAAGGCAAGATGGAGGCTTATCTGTTGTTTGACTGTCACACAACATGCCCAACGTTGTGACAGAGTTGTGTTCCTAGTTCATGAGGATAAGGCGGACGGGCTAATAGGGAGTCTTGAAAAGGAATTTGAGAACGGGATACCTTCAGTCACCCAAGACTGCTGACTGGTTTCAGTGCATTAAAATCAAAGTTACCCTTGAGGAATGATGAGGGTTGCTAGTTGACACAGCAGTCAGCCAGCAAGAGCACCCCTCTCATACATCTGGTGGCCTGACCTGTGTTGTCGTAAAAGAATACACTTTATTCCAAAATTTCACATCACTATTCTGTGGTCACACCAGCATATTTTTTCCTACCATGATCATTATGTTTGTGATTCGTCTTTCGTCTTCTTTCTTCTCCGCTAATTGCCAGTTCTCAACAGCCATGAGAGCGAGAGCTAACATTTGTTGAATGCTTACTCTAAGGTGGGGGTTGACATCCTCTCAGCGACCCTCTGAGGGTTGTATTATTTGTTATGATGCTTAACTTTTCAGATGAGAAAACTGGGTTTCAGAGAAGTGAAATAACATGCATGCTTTGCAACAAATAATGGTGGAATCAGAATTCAAAGAGAGGTTTGAACACATATTCTAGACCATAGATTGCAACAACCCTCCCTACACTATCCTTGTAGCATTCATTGAGATTCAGAGCTGAAGTCCCAAACCTTTTCACTTAAAGAGTAAGACAGTCATTCTTTATAACTCTGCAAGTACCACAGTCCCCATTCCAATACTCCACTTTTCCCTTTCAACATGAAAGCAGCCATAGACAGGACATAAAATATGGCATGGCTGAGGTCTGATAAACTTTATTTATAAAAAAAAGTGGCAAGCTGGATTTCGCTGTCAAAATTGCCAGTTCCTAATCTATAATATATTCATTCGTGCAATTGCCCTGTGTTTATAGAGTGTCTATCTTGTAGATACGGTTCCAGTTTGTGTAGAGATGAGGAAAATCACACAAGTCCTGCCCTCGTAGAGTTTATATCCTAGCAGAGTTTTACCTGTGTCTTACCCATGCCTGATGCCCTGGGTCCTAACCTTGGTACTCTTCCTCATACTTCCCATAAACCTGTGGATCAATTTCAGATGACCTAGGGAACTTGTAGAAACCCACTTTCAGGAGATTAAGTTAGTCTGGAGTGAACTCAGGCATCAGTTCTGTGACAAACATCCAGATGATTCCAATGTTCAGCCAGGGCTGTAAACAGCAATCAAACAACTGCAGGTCCACTATCTCTTCCACTTACCTACAGGTTGACAGAGGATAAACTTTAAAGGCCTCAGGGTTTGCCAGTCAAATATAACTAAGGGTAACCTCTTAAGGTTGTTTTCCGGATGAAAAGAAACTATGTGCTTTTCAAGATATGGCATTCTAAACAAATATAAGGTACAACAGTCATTGTTCCATTGAGGTTTCAATAGTAGGCACTGCCTCACTCATTACTCTCCCCTATTTTGACCTTGATTCTTTGATCCTGGTGGTATTTAGGATTTCTAATACAGACTCTAAGGGGGGCTCACTACTGGTTCAGATTCATGGAGGTGCAGAATGATGACTTTTATCCCACTAGAGGACCACATGGGGCTGCCACTTGTTTGTAGGGGATGTTGCTCTGTGCCCCACTTTTGTATTAAAAGCCTCCCTCTACAAGCTGAGATAGCTGACCTTTGTGCACAGTTGTTAAACCTTGAATAGTGACTTATTTACTTTGACTCATGGCCAGATATCCAAAACCACGTACTGTCATGAGCTTAGAACTAGCGTAGAGAAAGACACTCACATTCTGCTGAATAGAGAGCAGTTTGCTAGGTTCTTCCCATGTATTACTGCATTTCATCTTCAGAACCACCCTGGGAAGTAAGAATAGTGTTATTCTAATTTAATAGATGCAGAAGATCCAGGGAGCTTGAGCAGCTTGTGACCTGGTGGTGCCAGTACTCAAAACTGGGTCTACTTAGCGACTCATGCTCTTTCCATGGAACCCGGGAGATCCCTGCAAAGAATTCAGCTACTTTTGGACAAGGATTTAAGAGACAGCAAATTGACTAAAGATTCTTTTTTTCTTGGATTCTTTTTCTTTTCTTTTTTTATTTTCTGAGAGGGAGGGATAGGGAGAAACAGAATGTACCCCACAACACCTGCTGATGCCAAAGTCTGATAAGCCTTGCATGGCACTAGCATAATGATACACAGGTCCAAAGTATAGGCATTTCCTCCCTACAAAGCATCTTGACAGTGCAGTTTTATGGCCTCATAATGAAAGAAAACAAACAAACCAAAAAATGTGAGGAGAGACTTGGAGAAATAGATACTGCCAGGAGGAAAGAATTCACTGACCCCCAATCTGGGCCATCGCAAGAGAAACTGGCCACTGGCTGAGCCTCTTAAAAGCTGAAAAGTCATCCCAGGCCATGGTTAAAGAGAGAGCTTGAACAAAACAGAAACAAATGTGATCTTCAAAGTCTTAAATGTCAACTTGAAGGATAACTTAGAAGCTGCAAGATGGGCCAAGAGAACCTGCAGCTGCACTCTTTGCATCAGGGACTCCTGTGACCTGGAGAATAGCCACTCCTCTAGACAAATAGTCAGTCAGTAGGGCAGGGGTCAGGAACAGCCTCCCTCCCATCCCCACTGGAGATGTTTACTAATGGCTCAAGCTTCCATTCTTAACAACCCAGCAGATCCTTCTTGAGAGTCCTTGAAGACCAGGGGCTGCCTAACAAACCTCTGACCTCAGCCTGTTCTTCAATATTCAACTGGTTCTTAATCTCTCTGACACTCCCCACCCCCCACACTCCACCATAACACCATAACTCCCCACCTCCACCCTCCTCTGCTGCCCTTCTCCCTCAGGAGAGAGCTCAAATTCAGGAGTGGTTTCCAGGATACCTGGTCTATTAGAGTACTCAGAACAATGGTTCTAACCAACTCCTGAGTAATCCCCTAGAAGGGGTACTGCAAGTAATTCCTAGACCAGGACAGCAAGGTCAACTGAGCCCTAGAAACTCTACCCACTGGCCTTCCTTAATGAAGAATGATTAGTGTACCATTGTTCATGGGGAAAGGTCCTTCCCAAATAGCATGGACCCCTGATGGCTCAAAAACTAAAACAATGAAATTGTGTTCTTCCCTTTATTAAGGGTGAACAACATTCTTAGCTCTGTTTATAATTCGTCTGCCAAAAAAGGGTATCTTTGCATTAACCTCATAAGATAAATACTGTCTTCATTTTACAGGTGAGGAAGCTGAACTCCAAGGAATAAGTGGTGAATCCCAGGTCACTAACCCAGGACAGTCTTTTCTATAGTCTATATCCCTTCTATTGTGCAGGAAGGCCAGAGATGAAGACTGCAGTTGGCCTCTGGCTGCAAGATCTAAAGGGTCATCTGCTATCATCACCAAAGCCAAACAACTCATCCTCTGATTTGTTCCTTCTGCCAAGTGTGTCTCCCTTTGAATCTTCAGGAGAGCCTGGGAATGCATCGCCTCTAACTACTCTGATCTCAGAGATGATCTGAAAGTAGCCAGGAGCTGGAGCTTATAGCTGGGGCACCAAGAAGGCTTGCATGTTAGCTCAAGCATCAGCAGCCTGGGATGTGGTCCTGGCTGAACACTCGTGAAATAACTTCCAGAACAAATTCAGATTCCACTGACCCTCCAAGAAACCTCTGGTGATGAAAAAGCTGAAAGCCCAGATCTTGGCCAGGCTCTCCCTGAGAAGGCCTGTGTTACGACAAGAGCACTTTCCCTGAGAGCCTCCCTCCCTGAGGTTCCTCTCTCCCTGGGCATTCAGCCCTCTATTTACAAATAGTGGGAATGAGCAGGAACATTGAGACCTGTTTCTTCCTTGGACTCAGCTGACATCAAAGGAGCAAGCCTGCTTCTCCCAGTCATCTCTGCACCCTCTGGCCACCCATGCTTCGACTTGACTTCACCCCGGATCCAAGGCTCTTCAGTTATGGGGAGAGTGTAACCTGCTGTGTGTCTAAAACACTGAGGGAAGCAGAATGGAAAGGGAAGTAGGGAGAGAGTATGTTCCCACCAAAGAGTAGTAATCTTCCAGCCTCCCCCTACCCCACCCACCAAAAGATATAACCATTGGGGGGATTTCTAGAGGCCCTGGAACATATCTCCCCACCCCTGCTTCCTGAACTCCTGAGTCTCTTCTTTGCTCTAAAGTCCATGACAATTTCCTCTCCTTTTTTGACCTGTTGGGGGCACAATTATTCCCTCAGCACCCAAGTAGTTGGAGGAAAACCCCTGAAAACTCAGCTAGAATTCATAGCCAAGACATGCTATAACAACACAGTTGTGGTTATGTGTTTGCTTCAGAAAAGAATTGCGGGTAGACACAATCTCCAGCCCAGATGAGAACTGGGCCAGTGATGCTTCCACACCGGAGGCCACGGCCATATCCACAGTCTTGAAAGCATAAACACTCAGCTGCACGTGCACCTCCTGGAGACCAGCTACCCAAATCCACGCACTCTTGTTTATGCCATCCGGAGGGTGATTTCCTGCCTCTTCACTATACTCAAGTTGAAGACATCCTCCTAAAGTTAAATGAGCCTGTGCCTGACATTGCTGCCTGCTGAAACTTTTATAGTACTTCCCTAGGGATCAATTTGTATAATTTCTAAAATCCTCCCCAAATCTCGAACTTCCTGTGAGTCCATTTTTATATCCAGATTTCCTGCTTGTCCCTTGATTCTCTCATTTTTCTAGGACACAAGGAGAGTCCAGTAATCTTCCTCCCACCCAAACACTAAGTTGTCTCTCTTGCAAAAGACAAAACCAGAGACCAGGTTAGGTCAAAGCCAAAGGGCTGTCTTTGTGGTGACTGTTGGGCCCAGCTATTGACATCCAGGGCTGGCTATTGGGCAGACGGAGCTGTGGGTACATAAACCCCCTTTGCTCCCACTCTCACCAAGCACAAGTTCCTGTTGTCCCCTGTCTTAGAAAAAATCTGCTCCCCTCTTTCAGCCAGCTTTTCGGAGAAACCCAAGAAACTGACACCAAACTCAGAAAAGGGAAAACATAAAACCTGAAGCTTTTTAAAGATGGGAAGTTGCCTCCATTCCCACGCAGGTTTCAAGGAAAACTTCCAGGGACTCTCTCTGGAGAGGTGTGATTTTTTTCCTTTCTACCTTCCCAGGAACTTTCCAAACCTACCACACAACTTGGGAAAGTGGTTGTGGCAGAGAGAGAAGAGTTAAATGAAGCACAGACCTCGGCAGGCAATCTGTGTTCAATTTTGATAAAAATCTCTCTCCCTCTCCCCCGTTGCCCCCCTTCCTCCTCCCCACAGCTCAGACATGTCTCTTTATGTTAAGAGCTTGCATCTTGTTTGGGGCACTCTGGCACTCCTAGGGAACTGGGCACATCCTCCACCTGGGGTGCACAAGGCAGATATCCATCCCACTCCCAGGGCAGGGTTCAGAGGGCCCTGGGGTCCTACCAGTTCTGCCTCCTCCTCCTTCTCCCCTCCTCCCTCTTGATTACCTGCCTCCGGCCAACCTAACTGGTTAAGTCAAACTGCCATTGCCTAGTGCTGTCAGGGACACAGCATGAGTCTGAGCAGCAGCCCAGGTGCTGAGATCCCCAGGGTTCCTTTCCTGGGAGACACCTTCCCTAGTTACAGGTCCCCCTGCCACTGCAAGCAAGAACCTCTTGTTTCTCTCTGCCCTGCCTGCTAACAGAGGCCAGGCCTGCATGCAAACAGGAGTTGGAGGCTTAAAGAGTTAAGCCTGGGGAACTGAAGGCACAGTTCAATTGGGAAAAGCCAACACCAAAAAAAGTTGTCACTTTTGAGCGGTATCCAGCTATGTTTGTCCACTTGTGACAACAGGAATCGGATTTCAAAGTCGCCAAAAAAACCATTTTTTAAAAAGTTTTCCAAAGACATTTCCTGTGTCCAGATGTGGCAATACCCAATACCCACACTCATGCAAAACACACTCATACACACAGACATGCACACAGGCCCTGGGAGCCCACTCAAGTACCCGTGCTTCCTGCGAACACAAAACAGCCAGCCTGTGGAGTTGCTGCCTTTCCAACCCCCTTGTAACACTGTTAAAGAAAGTAGAAGAGGAGAAAAGTGTGGCCTCAGCAGAAAGCCCCCCCGCGGCGCGCCCCCACCCCAGGAGGAAGAAGGCTAAGAACAGGTCGAGCGGCGGCACTTACTCCGAGGACCCCATGGCGCGTCGGCGGCTCCCAGCAGCCCGAAGCCGCCGCTGCAGCTGCTGCTTACTGCCCGCTCTCCCTCGCGGCGCTCTGTAGCCCACTGTCTTCCAGAGGAACCACCGCTGCTTCCCTCCTGACCCGCCTCGCTCCAGCCCGCCCAGCTCTGACGTCAGGCGTCTTGGAGCGGGATATTTATGGCAAGGATACTCTGAATTTTCCCTAGGTAGAGTTCTGATTGCAGTTCCTTGGGATTTGTAATTTTCACACTTTCAGACAGAAAGGAGGGGAGGGAGGAAGGGAGCGCAGCCGGCAGGGCGAGGCAGACAATAAGGGTAGCTGTTTCCAAGTCTGGCAGGGTGCCTTCTCAGGGCTCCCTCTGTTTTGGAAACATCGGAGGGTCACTGAGTCTGAAGCAGTGACCTGGACAGTGGGTTTTTCCTCGTTCTTCCTTTGGACCAAGGCTTAAAGGCCGCCGGCCTGAGCGGCTGGGGTTGGGGGTCAGGTGCTGGGGAATGGCCTCTCCTTCGCCAAAGTGGCCCTTCAAGGGGCAATAAGTTCCAGGGTAAGAAAAGAGATAAATCAGGCAGAACAGAACAGCTAATTAGAAGCCCTAGTCCACACCCTAACAACTTTTCCATTTCTTCTTTGGGAGTGTGTATGTAAAATAAGTTTATTTTTATTAAATTATGTTCCACACTCCCTGCCTCTGTATAGCTTTTCCAACTCAGTGCCAGTCAATTCATCTTACTTCACTACTTATATACCAAGTTGGAGTCGTTTACAATAGCTCTTATTCATACTTTAAAAATTGTTTTTATTTTATTTTTTTCCCCACTTAAATGTGATTGCGCTCCATTTCCTGAACTGGACTGGAAGTTGCCTTAGTCAAGGGGAACATCCCCTCGGTGACTGGCACCATCCTCTGTATGAGTATTTGATCTTGTCAGTTTTCTGCTGATCACCCACACTGGTTGATGATCCCCGTAGAGTTTTCCCTGCATTGCGATCTGGATTCTGAGGATCCTCTGAATCTCCAGTCAGCCAAAGGTCCTTAGAGAAAAGGCTTCATAAGTGCCATCCTTCCAGATTGAGAAGAAGAGAATGCTATATCCTTGATGGTTCTCAAGGTTTAAAACTTTAAAGTGATACTTACGAGATGCAAATTACTTAAACAGTTAGATAACCTAAGTATGTAGGTACTCAACTCTTTATTGATGGGAGGGAACGATAACCCCAAATCACCCTTAAAAACAACTCTAGTTAACTTTCCACTAGGTAAAGTTGGGGTTGTGCCTTACCACAGTTACAGGTCAACAGGGTCCAAGAACCCGGCATGTGTTTATCCTTTTGGCATTAACTCATTAGGGCTAATGGAGAGAAAGCTAAGTCTTATGGCTGAACCCTTTGCAATGGGGCAAGTGGAGGAGGTGGACAATGAAGATATTTCAGTCTGAGCCATGGAAGGTCCAGAGCCCTGCTCTTGGTCTCTGACAGGTTGTTCTTTCAAGCATCACATACACTGCCCCCATCACTCCATAGCTTTCCTCACTGGAGAGCTCCACTGGGAGGTGAGTTCTGCTCTAGAGCAGACACTGCACTTCCAGTTTTGAAAGCCATTGACAAACCCTTCTCCTTTGCCCTCCTCAACTAACAAAGCTAAATCTACAGTATCTAGTCACCCCACACGCCCTTGAGGTGAGCAATCACTATGAAATGCTGCTTTGGCCAGTGAGTTTGGCATGTGGAAGACAGGGATCCACTGCCACAAAACTCTTTTAAAAAAGATTATAATCATTTAACATGCACCCCCAACCCTCTTATATTGTCTATACTTTTCCTTCCATTCTTCTCTCTTAGAACATTGATAAGATACCTGAAGAGATTTCAGTCATCTTCTAACTTTGAGAACAAAAACACTCGTGTGATCATAGTAGGGCCAGTGACAGAAGGACCGGCCCAGAGATGACTCCAGAAATGATTGCAACATCACTTCAATTCTAACTTAAAGTTAGAGCTAAAAAATTAGCTCCTATGTGTTTACATTGCTATAGTTGAATCATCTGTTGCTTACAGCCAAATATAATCTTACCTGAAACAGTCAATCTACCAAAACATAATGTTTAGACAGTTTTGAACATTAGTTTACAAATATGACAATTATTTTTAGCATGATACGTTGTACTGACATAATTCTTCATAGTTTTCAAAATCTATTCATGTACATGTCCTCTGAACTTCACAACTATGGGAGATATCACTATAACCTACATTTGTTATATCAGATCATATAAATGACCACCCAGATCACGCAGTTGGCAGATAAGGGATTCTGCATCCTAAGTTAGTTCCTGTGACCCTATGCTATGAATTTTCTTCAACATCTTGAATGATGTAATGAAAGGAGCTCAATGAAGAATCCTCAATCTTACAAAGTCAGCTTGAGTTCTGTGTAATTCAGCCAAGACAAAGCAGACTGCTAGTCAGTTCTGGAACTGGAAACTGCCACAGTCCACTTGGGAAATTAGATGACTACTTAAATCTCCCTCCCCTTTCAGCTGTTCTCTGACATCCTGCCCCGAATCCTTGCAGTTGCTCTTTCAAAGATCACATGCACTTTTGGAAGAATCCTTTTCCATCTCCCATCCTTTGAAGTGCTTCGACCCTCTCTTTCTGGAAGAGCTCCTTTCTGTCATGAACATCTTCTACTGCAGTGACTTCCCATGTGTTATTCCTATGCCTGCCTCCTCCTTCTGTCTAGATGCTAGTGTTCCCTGGGTCCCGGTCAGTGGCAGTATCACTGACCCCAAGCATCACACATCACAGAATCTCCTCTTATGATTTCATCCTTTCTCCATCACAGGATTAATAACTATCTGAGATCGTCAACCATCATCTCTATGAATACATATTCCAACAGCCATTTTCCTCTCAAATTGGATCCCCTTTTCCAACTTTTGTTCATCAGTATTGCCCAGGTGATGGCAATTATTAATTAAGTGCTATCTACTTATAATTATTTTTACACAATAAAAAAACCAACAAGTTTAGTAAAGAATAAGAGCTTTATAGCTGATCCACTTCTCATACAGGAGCTATGGTGTAGCCATTCTCCCTTATAAGTCAAGTCACTCTGGCTAGTCTAACTGTCCATTGCATAAGGAAATGCAGTAGAATTATAAGAAATTAGCAGCAGCAGACAAAATAGAAATGAAGCAGTAGCCCTAATGAGACATAGACTATCCTTGTTAATTCCCTTTATAATTAACTCCTTTTACAATACACTTTTTAATTTATCCTAGGAAAAGTGAGAGAAAAGAAGGAATTAAAGACAAGGTGATATAGAACCTTAGTGATGGCAGGGAAGAGAGAATGAGGAGAATAGGAACAGGAGATGTGAAGTTGTACTGAGAGCGAGAATAGTGCCTATCCCTGCCTGATGAATTTACTAGGTTCTGTTAGGGAAATAGCTGAAGAAGCAGACAAAATGTGTGGTTTTCTGTGCCAAGTAGCTGATTTGGAGAGTATATAAGTGAAGAACCCTTTTCAAGGTCATCTAATTCACCTCCTATCTCAATGTACCATACACAGAGCTGCAACATGAGTAATGGGTGTGTGTTAGAGGGGATAAATCTACTCTCAAGACCACCACAGACTAGGCTCCATCTTTACTCACCTATCAGTCATCTGCATATTCCAAAAATGTTCCCCACAGTAAAGCTCTGAGCGAGAAACACTCATCTAGTAAATTCTTTCTCTTCATTGAGGGATTCACAAACAGGTTAGCAAGTTTGTCCCAAATTTCAAAACAAACCATGTCCTTCCAAGCTCCAGCCTAATCAATGGAGTGATTAGGCTTCCCAAAACAATGGCAGGTATCCAAACAGGATATCAGAGAATAGCTGAAAGAGGAGGGAGAGTCAAGGACTTAACTACTTTCCTGAGTGGACAGTGGCACTTTCCAGTTCCAGAATTGACTTGCTTGCCCCCAGGGCAGACCTCTTGGTATGTATCACACAAAGCTTGAGAATATTCCTTAAGTACTTTATGGAGAGTCAATTAGAAGGCCAGATATATGACAGCTATCAGGCTGAGGCTCTCTTCATAGACTATTCATATAGTGTGCTCCTTTCCCTGATTTACTGACATGAATGTGGAAGATCATGAAGAGAACTCAGGTGTTATGATCAGAGATCCTGGTTATACCCTCATTCCTGACTGCCTCTCACTATTGTGTTGTCTGAACAAGCAGCTTCCTGAAGCTTGACTTTTGTAATGGTTACTTTTTAATATTTATTTATTTTTATTGTTTGTATTTTTATTTGTGTACATATGTGTATGTACGTGTGTATATGACATCATTGTATTCCCTGGGACTTTCCCTATCACCCGTGAACTATCATTTTGATCTTTTGTGCTTCTCTCTTCCTGGTTTCTCCCTCCCTTTCTTCCCCCTCCCTAGCTATATGCTTAGTTCTCTTGTCAGATTGTTAGTTTTGACTTTTTCTTAGCCTTTTGTTTGCTTTTGCTATATCCCATCTGCAAGTGAGACCGTATGGTTTTTGTCTTTTTTCTTTCTGGCTTATTTCTACTAGTATTATTCCTTCTAGGTCTATTCATGTTATCACAAATGCATTAAATTTGTCTTTTTTGATTGCTGAATAATATTCTATTGTGTAAATATACCATAACTTTTTCATTCATTTGTCAATTTTGGGACATTTGGATTGTTTTTAAATCCTGGCTATTGTAAATAGTGTTGCAATAAACAGCAAAGAGCAGGTGTCCTTTTGAATTAGTGTTTTGGTGCCCTTTGGGTAGGTTCCTAGAAGTGAGATTACTGAATTGAAAGTAGTTCCATTTTCAGTAGTTTGAAGGTCCTTTATACAGCTTTCCATAGTGGCTGGGTCAGTATGCATTCCCACCAGTAGTGGAAGAGTGTTCCTTTTTCTCCATATCCAAGCCAGTACTGTTGTCAGTCTCTTTGATATGTTCCCTTCTTACTGGTGTAAGGTGGTATCTCATTGTGGTTTTTATTTGCATTTTCTTGATTGTAAGTAATGAGCAATTTTTAATATGCCTGCTGACCTTTTGTATTTCCTCTACTTTTAAGTGTCAATTTGGGTGGACCATGGAGCCAGACATTTGGTCAAATTGTAAAAGTTTCTGGTAGAAACTTTTAGATGTTTCTACCAGAGTGTATTAAATAAGATGAACATTTAAATTGGTGCATCTGCATAATGGAGGGGACCTCACCCAATCAGCTAGAAGTCTTAATAGAACAAAGATTGACCTCCAGCTTTCAGCCAGCAGATAGTCTTTGGATTCAAAGTGCATCTCTTCTCTGGGCCTTCATCTTGCCAGCCAACCCCATTCAGATTTGGAATTCTCTAGACCTCCACAGTTGCATGAGACAGTGCCTTAAAATTAACCACTCAGTCTGTCTATCTATCTATCTATCTATCTATCTATCTATCTATCTATCATCTATCTATATACCTACCTACCTGTCTGTCTGTCTGTCTGTCTATCTATCTGTCTGTCTATGTATCTACTGATCTAGCCTTCTCACACACACCTTGTTGGTACTTTTTCACGGAGAACTAGAACTGATAACAGTATTCTTCATCAGTAACGTACCATAAAGATTATTCTATCCCCACGGATTTGTTAAAATGGTCAATTTGGCAAACTAAATTGAAAATCCATCCATCATTGAGTCCTTCTGAGGTAGGGAAGGAGACTGGGAATGCTCAGAATTAGGAGCCTCTCATCCTACCTCTTAGATGGTTAGAATCAACCTGCTATTATCAACTTTTTTCATGGAGGTGTTGAATTCAAAGGTTCTGTTAGTCCTATAAGGCAGGAAATCTTGTTCTAAACTGAATCCACTTCAGCACGATCTGCCTCACTTTAGGGGCTGTGATGATGAGCCTGATGCTTCTTTCTCACACATAATAAGGGATGTAATCCCCCACTGTTTGGAACAGGCCTTCTGGACTTCAATTATCAGATAGTAACTGCCAAGGATGTGACCAAAGACAGGAGAATTCCAGTGCTACCACATCTGCTTCCTGGAAAGGACTTTCCCAGAAAAATGTACTGTAATCCCTCACTGAGCCACACTGTAGCTCAAAAGCCTGGCAATATGGTATCAAGAAAACCTACTTCTAATATCAGCTCTGGCTCCTGCAGCTGAGGAAGAGCATAGCGTAGCTTCTCTAAAACACACAAATTAATAAGTATCAACCCATGTGCTCCAGAGATGGTTAAATTACAGAATGTTTGTACCTTTCAAGTGGCTGTTATTTTTAAATGTTCATTCCTCTCTCTGTCCTATCCCATCTCTGCCCCTTCCCCCTATCCCCAACACAAAACACTCACCATCCCTTTTGTTAGTTCATACCAAAAATACACTTAAAATTAATGTTCAATTCACCAGGTTCCTGCCATGCAGTGACCTGAAAACATCTTAGCCCAGAGTTAAGAAATTTCCCCTGGCTCAGACATGACCACACCAAATAGGCAGCAATTGGAAAATTGCCCCCATAAAGGTCATCTCCTTATGAGGCACAGGATTGCATTTTTAAGAAGTCTTCTCAGGTTGTTTGCAGCGGCTTTGAGGATCGGCTCTGCTGCTCTGTCTACGTCAAAACCCTAAGTGTTTAACCACAAGACACACAATCCTGGGACATGGTGGTGGTGGGCCTCTACCCCCAGGGCAAGGCAAGCTATTCACATATCTAATCTGGTATGTGTTTTCCTCTGACCTACATCCCTGCCTCCCATGAAGGGTCCAGTAAGGCACCACACCTGGCCAGATGTGAAATGGACTATCACACAGTGAGCAGAGTGCTTGCATGACTGAGGTAAGAGGTGGGACTTTTTTTCTCACTCCCCTAGACCATGTGTGATGGGCCCAATGTTCTCAGTTGCACCCATGAGTAGCCACAACTGCTAATGTTATTTCTTAGTCGGGGTTCTTACATGGTTATGATTACATATAAATGCCATTGTAGCCCCAATTTCAGTAATTTTTCCCCTTGAAAAATAATGCTATGGGCCAAGTGTTTGGTCACTTTCAGGTTGAAATTGTACTTTGAAATGTTGGACAGAAAGAAATCTCCCCAACTGATTTACATTGGTGTTGAGAATGAGTAAAATACACACAGAGAGACACAAACACTCACACATCCTTGTCCACTGAAAAATAATCTGGGACCACTTATAAAGTTCAGGTACATGTGATTTTGGTTTGGCATGTATGTGTGTGTGCAACTGAGTAGGGACTTTTGTAAGACTAAGGGCCTTCAGGAGAAGCATGACATGTTTCATCATTCAGTGGTTTTGTCTTTTAAAGGAAAATATCTTAAAAGTGGTAAAGTAATGATGTTCGGGATCTGCTCTTAATTTCTGCTCAGTAACTTGGCAATCTGCTTTAGTCCATTCATTTCTGCTGGAAAGTTCTTCGCAGCTCATCTCTTCAGCTGTGTGTACACAATCACACACTCAGATATAAAGAAAGAAAAATCCCACACTGGTCACTCTTGGAAGGAACATGGGACATTTGCACACTTCATGGATCCTTTTGTAAATATTCATAAGCACAAATGCTCACATACTGGGGAGTTTCATAAACATCCAATAGGCCTGTTTGGTTGCTGTATACATGTGGTTTGGGATTCTAGCATGGAGAATTTTTCTTACTTCCGTAGAAATGGAAAGAAGAACAAGGGGAAGAAGAAGAAAAAGAAGGAAAACCTTCCTCTAATGCTAATTTGTTCATTTATTCCTGCTAAGTGCCACACACTGTGGTAAATCCTAGAAATTCAGAGATGAGTAAGCTACAGTTCCTGTTGATAAGGAATTTCATCTGGTAAAGGGACTATGCAATTAATCTCTACTACATTCAGGTATATATACTTTATATAAATATATGTATTTATCACTTATGTATGTATGTACACATGTATATATGTGTGCATATATATATATGTGTGTGTGTGTGTATACATAAATATATGTGAGAAATTTCCAGAACTTCCATGATTAGGAGGAAGTGTAGGGCAATAACATGCTACATCTCTTGTGTGCATTCTCTGGGTAAGGAAGAAAAATAACCACCCAGGCCAATATTCTAAAATGTGATCCACAGAATGCTAATCCTTTTAAATAGCTTGCAAATAAAAGGTAGGGGAAAAGGCCCACCTGTCCAGTAAATTCAATGACTGTTATTCTATGTGTTCTCTCATTGCCAGAACTTCACAATGTATATCAGCATATCAAAGGTTCTGAGATGGCCTGCAGTAAAAGAGATCTTTCTACGTTTGCACTGCATAATATTCTCCAAAGTTATCTCCCCACAGGATCTATTTTTAATATAACATCTATGAACATCATGTAACTTTAGGAACTGTTTAGCCTAAAGGAGTTAGAAGAAGGTTTAAAAATAAACACAAGTGTAACCGGATGCAGAACTGGAATTTTTAATGAGGCAACAAGATGTAGCAGATAAGAAATTCTAAAATAATGTTTTAGATTAAGACACATATTTTAAAAGAGGTCATCTAGGAACTGGTTTGTGCTCTAAAATTCCTTATTATAAAAATCTTGAAAGTATGGAAGATGAAAAAGAACATCATGAAGAGCATTTCTTTGAAAGAACCATATTAGCTTTCCTTCTCTTAACCTTACAGGGAGAGCATTAGGGTGATAATTTGAAGACCTTACTAAATGCTCCCTGAACTTAGGGATTGTGGACAGTGTTGGGTTCTAATCTGGAAACCTAGAAGGCAAGAGAAAGGTGGTAAATTTATTTGGTGGTGGATCAAAGGAAGCAAATAAAGCAAAATAATTGCTTTATTGGGAAGGCTGGCACTCCCTGAGCTTGCTAGGACAAGAATTAATACTTGCTTTCTGAGGACCATATGTGAGCCACATGGAGAGCAAGTAGGCTAGGAGCTACTTTTAAATCTTATCAATGATGTTTTAAAAAAAATCTTATCAAAGAGAAAGAAATACATGACCACAATATTGAGAATTTTTATGGAGAGGACCATGAGGCGGTCAAAAATAAGAGGGAGAAAACTGATGAGAGAGCATGTACAGCTCATATCACATGTGATATACTTGAGACCTAGTGGAATAATCTCTGAAGAACACACCATGAGGCTTACATGAGAAAGAGCATCATATGTAAAGTCATTTTACAACTATGCCAGTCATGTAAAAGCTTCTCTGTAAAGGAAGGTACTTCCAACTCTGACAAAGTGAGATCAATAAATCTTATCCTCCAAAAGTTTTAGTGAATCTGGATATAATGAATGGATAAAAATAGCTACTTTAGCACCCTGAAATCAACCAAATATATATGATATTTTTATGCTTTTAATAATCGATGAACTTTAAATCAGAATAGTGGAAATATTTAAGATTCTGACTTAAGACTGCATGAATTCATTGACTGGCCACTAGACCAAAAAGACATTAAAGTGACTTTTAGGAAGCAGTTTATAAATAAAAGTAAGAATATTCCAAGCAAAAAATTGTTGAGACACTAGTGTCCACATATTGCAGAGTTCACAGACTTGCCGTAGGCAAGATACAGAACAAGAAAATGAAACATTAACAATAACCTTCTGTGAGGAAAAATCAGAATCCAAAATTACCACAAAAGTTTATCTAAAGCATACAGTTTTCAACAACAGCAACAAAAATAAGACAACCTCCCCCCCCAAAAAAAAAATAGGAAAGTATAATCCATGTGCAGGAAAAACAATTAACCAATAAAATCTGAGTATCCTCAACTGCTGGATTTAGCAGACTTAAAGGCAGCAACCGTAAATATATTTAAAGAACTGAAGAAAACAAAATTTTGTAAATGAAAGGATAGAATGACAATAAATGGAGAGCCTCAGTTAGAATTCAGATGCCATATTTCATAAAAGAACCATATGAAAATTTTAGAGTTGAAAAATGCAACTAAAGTGAAAATTCCACTAGAGGGACCAGTAGCATAGTCAGGAAGGCAAAAGAAAGAATCAGTGAACTGGAGATTAGAATAATAGGAGTTACCAATTACCAGAATAAAAGAAACATAAAGAAAAATGAATGAAGCTTCAGAGGCCTGTATAAAAATCCCAGTATAGAAGAGTTAGGGAGGAAAAGAAAACGGTGTTGAAGATAACATAAATTTTACAAAATGTAGTGAAAATCTTTGCTCAGTGGTCCAAGAAACTTAAAAAATTCTAAGGGGAATAAACACAAAGATACTCACACCTAGTTATACCTAAAAAGACATATCAAACCCTGAAAAGACAAAACACAGAAAAAAATCTTGAAAAAAAAAACAAAAGAAAAAGAACTCATGATGTACAAAGAGTACTAATATGATTAATGGTACAATTCTTGTGTGAAGCAGTGGAGGGCAGAAATGAACTACAATAATCAAAGTGCTAGAAGAAAATGTCCTTAACCATTGTAAATCCAGCAAAAATTTTCTTTAATAATTTATGTATCCAAAAATATAGTTAATATAAACAGAAACGAAAATTATTTACGTTAAAAACTGATTTAACAGGCAAAAAAGTCAAAGAAAAACAGAAAACATACCCCCCAAAATCAAAATGATTAACTTATAGTCACCCATAAAAATGCACATATTAAATGTGAATGCCCTAAAAGTTCATCAAAAGACAGGACATTTTCAAACTAGAAAAACTAAGACTTAATTATATCCTGTCTGCAAGAAAAACACCTTCAAACCAAAACATACACAACTTGAAAGTGGAAGAGTAGAAAAACATGTATCATACAAACAACATTAATAATAAGAAACATAATTTTAAGAGACAAGGAAATTGATTTTGTAATAACAAAATGACCAAAATATCAGGAAGATACACAAAATAGCAGAACTTAAAAATTCATTAAGTAAAAAGTTACAGAATTAAAAGGGAAAATAAGAAATTCAATATGATGGTTGGGGATTTCAATATTTCACTCTCATTAATCCATCAGATCACTACACAGTAACTGGCAAAGATGCAGAGAGCTGAAAAACTATCAACACATTTGACAAAAATAACATTTTATGTGTAAATGTGTATATCTTAAAGTCTACTTTGTCTGCTGCTGTGTTTCAATTCCTTTGTGTTCACATACCATGCTTTGTATGATTTCAATTTTTTTAATGTATTGAGACTTGCTTTGTGGCCTAATATATGGTCTTTCCTGGAAACTGCTTCAAGTATGTTGGAAAATCTGCAATCATAGGTTGAATATTTTATAATTAGGCAACATATCCCTTGTCTATAGATATAATACGATTTCTAGTCTAGCATACCTGGAATATCCCACATATAGTGTTTTTGGCAGATGCGTTGTGAGCAGGAAAAGTAATTCCAAAAAAATTATCTATTCCAGTAACAGCAAAGAACTACCCCTTTCATGATGGAAGCAATATGCTTTAATTGACCTGCAATTAGGTAGATGACTGATTTCTCATCTATCAATGTTATACCCATCAATGGTATACTTTCAACGGTTCATTATTGGTATCCGTTAGTGGTAAATTGGTTGGTCATTCAGTGGTGTCCATAGCCAAATTATTCTTGATTAGTGGAAGTCCATATTACTGATGTCATGCAAAACCTCCCTTCCTTAACCAGAAGTTACTGGTCAAGGAAAAATGGTTAAGAGAAGAGGTTTTCTGATCTCGAGAATGAGTCATTTATCCACCAAATTATTAAGCTCTTCCTCTGCTCAGATAATACACTGGCAACCAAAGATACAAGTACCTTTACATGATGTACCTAGACAGCAAAGACGTTGCATACACCTCTTTCCCAGGCTTCTTTGTCACCAATTTCAAGTCCTTGACCATGCAACCAAAATATCATCCACTATGCATGAATCAGCTTTGATTCCAATCTTTGGCCATCTCTATAGAGGCAAAATGAACCACTCCATCCACTGAAAATTTGTTCAATATAGGCCTTCCGGGACACCCAGTAACGGGACTAAGATTTTATAGTCATTCAGCTTCAGGTTGTGCTGATTACTTGTGGAAAATCACATGTAAACCAACCTCCAGGCATTTTAATTTTCTGTCAATGGGTCACAGAAAACAATCCATGCAGTCATAAATAAAGGTGAATGATGAATGTTGTAAGAATAGGACTAGTTACACAATTTGTAGACAGAGCAAAAGGAAATCCAAAGGACCCCTTACTCAAAATTTATCAAGCATTTCAAAATAGAGCAAGTAAGCCAAATATGAGGAGCTTTCAAATATGTGCTCTAAAAGAGTGCCCATAAAGGTGACTCTGGGGGCTTCTGGGCTATTTGTTCATGTAATTTATCTACACTTTAAGATGTATTTGAACCTAATTTTATGCATATCACATTCATTTGATGATGGAATGATGCATGCATTCCAAACTTTATGGTTTAATGTGACAGACACTTACCATCCAACTAATGATGAAGTACTCAAGTCACAGAGTAACTCAGTGGCCCATGGTCAAGTGTGTACAACCTCCAAAGAGCCTGGATCAAGTCAAAGATATGTCTCAAAGGAGAATATTCATATGATCTTGCACAACTGCACAAACTGCTGATGACCGATGTTGTAATTTATTTATGTCCTGTCAAAGACTTCATATAAACAGCACAGTCTTCAACCTCTATGACCTAGCATCATTGAATATACTCAGTCATATAACCCAAGTGGTTTGTATAGCAGCCTAGTCTGTTGAGATGACCTCCATTCTGAATTATATTAAAACAATGCAAGTTGAGAAAGTATACTATATCCATTAAACATCTGCCATAGCTGTGGCCACAAATCAGACTAGACTAGAAACTATGAAGAGATCTATGTAACTTCTCATCATCAATGAAAAATCATTCCAGGGACCAATGTCTGGTGAGGAGTGATTCCTTGATGTTGAAAGTCTAGAAGCTCATATAGTTAGTATACTAGTTAAGACACTATGTGTGTGTGTGTGTGAGAGAAAGAGAGAGAGAGAGAGAGAGAGAGAGAGGGAACAGTGAGGAATGTGAGGTCACAATACAAAAATACTGGACCCAAATCTAAGCTCCATCATTTTTAAGATGTGTAAGTTTGAGCAGGTCAATAGCTTAACGTTTCCAAGACTTGAAGGGGATACTAAGAATTACCTATGAGACATTATAGTTATTCAATGAATATTATAAGTAGTATTTGTTGTAATAAGATTGTTATATGGAACAAATGAGCCTTGGGTGTGATTCACGGGGCCAATGCACAGAATGAGAACTTAACAATTACTATTTTATTTTAGAGATGAATAGAATCTAGAAGCCACTAGACTTGATTAGGAAGAGTTCATGGGTGGGCCTCTTAGAAGAAATGCTAATTCAATATAGAGGTTGGATTCTATATGCTTCTGACTTGAGGTATCAAGTGAGATGTGTGAACCTAAATGTTTCTGAGCTATCCTTTGGCCATTCTAAGCTGTGAGATCTTGGGCAACTTCTTCCCCTAGCTGTGTCTATACCTGTTACCTCAGGGCTAATCATCATGATTTCTTGGTTCTCTTATCTCTAAGAGTGACTGAGTGATGACTTCAACTGCCCTGATGGTGCATACCCTCAGTTTTCCCCTGCAGTAGGGGAATGATCCCATGATCCCAGTAGGGATTGCATTGGCCAGGTCCCTTTGCTTTTGACTCAAGAAGCTGTTTAGACAAAGACCAAAAAGAGGTTTTCAGTATTTATTAAAACTCTGGCAATGTCTCTCACATATACAACTGAACTATTTTAAGACATGTATTTTCTTTTTCTTTTGAAGAGTGGGTGGATTTTAAGACAAACAGACTAATTAGGTATATGTTAGCATTGCCACAAAAGCAAAACAGTGAGATTTCCCAACACAATACCAAGTTGGACTTGGAATTTGGAGGCTCAGAAAGGAAGCCCAGTGGTTGTTTCATTTCTCACACCCAGGGGTCTTGGCTTTTTGACCAACCAGCCTTTCACTGGACCTAATAAAAGGAGCTTCAGTGAGGGTCTCCATCCTGGGGGTAGAGAGGTGGGGACAGTGAGATCCCCCCTTTCTACTCTCCAGGCCCCCAAGTTAAAAGCAAAGACACCACAAACACTTAAGCAATTAAGGAATAATTTGAAACAAATGTGTCCTGGAGTCCACATGGAACAGAGTGGGGTTGGTTTAACATGCAGTGTAGCAAGAGTCTTCCTGGTGTTTTATCTTTCACTGGGGAAAAGCAACTTCTTTACACCAAACACATCCAGGATTCTGGTGAAATCTTTCCCCCTCCTTCCCACACACACGTACAAACACACCAGGCCTCTTAGGACTTTATTTACTCTTCCAAAGCTGCTTCTAGCCCTTGAACATAAATTCCCTGATGTATCAACTAAATAAGTTTTGGCTGCACACAGAGGAAAATCCAAAATAACAGTCAAGTAAGTGAATTAAGTGAATAGAAGGTTATTATTTGTTCACGTAAGAAGTCGAGAGGTAGGGAGTCCAAGGCTGTGTGTGGTACAGAGGATGTGGGGGTATATTCAGGCATAACTAAAAATGAAGTTGCCCTGTCAGACCTTCCAGGGACATGGTGCTGACCTTTATATTTACCAACTAAGAAAAGTGGGAGGCTTCTACGATTCGTTATGTGCTTATTGGGTATGTATTCTTCCTCATTTGTTCATCCTGCAAAAAGCTTGCTGAATAGTAACTAGAGGTCAGGTGCCATGCTAGGTACCAGAGCATAAGAAGACAGAGGTATCTGTGTCAATATTCTTATGCACTCACAACAAGTGTAAGACAGATGAGAAGTGAAAAACAAACAACAACAAAAAATTGGCAAAATAGTATGTAGAAACACTCAGAATACTATGATAGAGAATAACAGGAGACATCTACTTAATATGGAATTATATGGGGCAGAACTAGAATTCTACAGAAGTGGTGGGAGAGAGATGCCCAGGATTCTCAAGGAGCAGACTGAAGTGATGGCAGATCTTTTGCACTTGGCTGCTGCCAACCAAGTAGCAGTTGCCCCACTAGGCAAGGACCTGGATAAACTTTGAGCATACACTGTGCACTGTGCTCTGACCTCATGCAAGACCAATGGCAGAGCCACACAACTCTATTACACCTGCTTATAGAGATGATGAGGCTCATTTAGTGCAGCTGAGATAGGGTAGCTGCCCACCCTTACTTCAGACTTCATTTGTATGTGAAATATAAAGAAACAAAATGAAGGAACAGCCAAAATTGAACCAAAACAAACCCTAGAATTCTGACTGTGGAACTGAGACTACTAGAAGGGGAACATGGGAAGTAGAGAACACAGCAGGGGAGGGATCCCAACGAACCATAATGGAGGACACCATCTTTGGTGATGGGGTGTGGTGTGTGACATACGTCTGAAGAAATGTGCACCTATACTACTAGATCATATACTCAAAATATTTCAATAAAATAATAGTTTTAATAAATTAAAATTGGATAAACAGGAAGCAAGAAGCAAAGCTGAAATTCGAACTCAGGGTCTTTAAGACCCACTTCAGGCCCTTTGCACACATCACTCCACAATTCCTAAGAGGAAGCTGATCTATTTCAGGGCATGCATTTGGGTTTGAGAGAGCAAGACATAGGCTCAAAAAGCTTAGTTTGGTACCCACAGAAAACTGACAGACCAACAAGGGTCATGAAGGCCAGCGAGTCTACAGCATCATATTACACTCTCCAGACCTAATTGCTTTACAGACTAAACAGCACAATTTACAGTCAGCTCTGGGGGAATGACGTCTCCCTTCCAGTTCTTCTCTTCTCTGAGGGATTCCAGCATTTTCCTCTGAGACATTAAACAGAGACCTGTAAGACGGAGGATCTCTGGGCTCAAAGGCAACCATTGTGAAAGATCCCTGAGGAGAGGCCTGTTGGGAGGAAGAAGAATTAAGTGCTATTGCAGGCTCCAGCACAACTGAGGGGCCACCCCAGATAAATCTCTCCAGAACTCATCTAAAGAGCACATGATACAGAGGTCAACCAGAAAGCCAGGAAATTAACTGCCTTCTATTCATTCAAGTTTTTAAGTAATCAAATAACTCAAAAACAGGTAGACAGTCTCAATTCCTAGAAACAACTTGTTTTACAAATCAGCCCCAGAAAATTATTCTCTCTCTCAGTCTCCTTTTTTAGTAAAAAGTTATATTTAGTTTCAAATAAATTTTTCAAACAAGTCAGATTATCTTTATGTGTCAATACAAAAATAAAACACATTCCTAATGCGTTCTTCCTTTTTTCTACAGAGTATCACCATCACCCATTTCTAGGCCATACCCTTTGATTTATAACCAGAAGTCCAAATTTTATGAATGCCATGACCTTATGTGTAGAGATGTCAGTGTCAGAATTCTTATCATTCTTGTGCATATGAGTGAGGGTTCTTGGGTGCGCACTTGTGCGTGCTTTTGTGTATGTATACACGTACTTTTTTTGCAGTTATTAGGCTCCCTAGTTCTCTTTCTTCCTCATTTTTTCTTAATCTCCCTTTGATGCTAAGGAACAAAACATATACATTAGGTATCACTGGAGAGAGTAAGAATATGGCTTGAAGTTAAAAACAAACACAATACTTATCCACTCATGGAGTTTTCATCAATTATTCAGGGGCCTGTGCTTCTGCTAATGGTAAGCACACAGCTATCAGTCTAATGAGGCAAATCATGCTCACTCAGAGGGCCAGGATTCTGTCCACTTTCTTGTTGTTCTTAAGTATTCCTCAGGCACCTTCTCACTTTGTTCCTGAAATAGTGAGTCTATAATTCTGCCAGTTTTGTTTTATCAAACTTTTAGAATTTTTGCATGCCTGCCACAGCACTTGACATGAAGGAGCAATGTGAATAAACAGAAAGTGAGCTCAGGAGACTGCCAGTGCCTGTGCTGGAATCTTTTCACTGTGCCCTAATGACTATGCATGCAAGATCAAGTAGCTAAGCCCCCTGTGCTTCTGTTCTCACCTCTGAATTGTGAGTGATAGAAATAATGACAATATCATTAATAAGAAGCACAGGGTAATGCATATGAAACATGATCTATGGTTGTTACAAAGATAATTATCATTTTTATTATTAACATGAGCAACCCTGGCCTGGTTAGCATAGCATAGATGCTCACTCTTTAGACAAAATGAATTTTTTTACTCGATAAAGTCATGAATACATAAAACATTGATATACTTTTTTCTACCTTTTCATCCAATACAGCTAGATAATAAATTTATGGATATGGATGAAAAACTCTATAAACAGTACTATGAAAAGGAGCAGTGGTAACATAATTCTAATTGGCAGATAAGCGGTAGTGAATTGTTTGGCTCATGCAAGATCTGCTGTGTAGATAGACCTGGAGCATTCACTCCTTGATGGTCTCCACCATAGGGTAAAGTGTATGGATCCAAGTGGCAGAGCAATTGTGGCTATGGGCACACCAGCCTCTTGCCTTCTGGCTCAGTGAGGCTCCTTCTATAACAGACTATTGGCCTTTGTATCTATGATTGATGATACAGACAGATGGAATCCCCAAGTTAGTGTCTGAATGACTGATTCAGGATCTGTCCAGGCCAGAGAAGCCAGGTCAGAAAGAAGAATTCATGACAAGAAGCTGAGCAGTGATAGACAATGTCCTTTTTTCTAAGTTGCCCCTGAAATCCCTTTTTACCTTCTCTTCTCTCACTTCCTACTTTTTTCCTGGGCTGATTTCAATCACTTGAACCTGCAATTTATCTGTGGACACCTGTCTTGTGGTTACTTTGCCTACCCACTATGAGAGCTGGATAGTTGCTTATGACTCTCTGCTTACCCCGACTATGGGATGGAGGGTGCAAAAGTCCAGGGCATTTGCTTCGAACAGTGGTGACCCAGTGACAGAGCTTCTAGTGTCTTCAGAGTGAGAATAAACCTTTTCCTCACTAGATAGCCCCTTGCTCTTCTTTCTCCCCTTCCCAGCCTCCCCGGGAACAATTTCTTAGTATGAGTAATAAGTTACTCATGCACCAGGCGTTTTCTCAGATCTCTTTCAGGCAGAGTCCTCATAGCCCTGAGCAAGAGTCTAGAGAATAGGAAACAGCTGAACTTGAACTTAAATCTCCTTTCATTCCATGCTCACACTGAATCTGCTTTTCACCTTCTGGGTGAAATTTCATCTTCTGGGATTTGAACCCTTCAGAAAATTTTTGCTAACGCTGATCCTTGGTTCTTTATTTGTCACCATCTTCAATCCCACAAGCCATAACAGTGACACATGAGGCCCTGGGGCTTAGAAAGCCTCTTTCAATGAATTGAACAAACCTAAGGACCACAGGACAGTGGGTGGGGCCTTTGCAGAGTGAGACAGCCTCTCCAGCAAGCCTTCTTTTGGGCACTCTTGCTGGGATGGGATGTTGAATCCTGGCTGTTACTCTGCATTCACTTGTTAATTCAATTTAATATTGGATGAGATCCCTGGGTTCCTAATGGATCCCACAACATGCCCCCAACTCTGAACTTCTTAGCAAGGAGTCTCAGTCTATATCAGGGGTCATACTATGACTGACTAAGGATGGAAGGAAAACCCAGTTGAGTTCTCCACCCTTTTTTGTTGTTGATGAGACTTTTTCAAAGACAACTCAGAGACATTCTGTGCTTTCCCTATTCTCTTACTGATGTGCAGGGTAGTAAACTGGAAACCCAAGCTTGAGCAGGATAATGAAATTCAGGAGTGAATTCGATGTCATACCTATTGACAAAATAGTGAGACGTGAGGAAGTGCATAGGATGGACACAGAGAGAAGATAAAAACACCAAAAAGTTCTGACAACCAAATCTGATGATCTAAAGAGGCTCCAGCAAGTCTTAAGATGTCATCAATTGCAATTAATGTGTATGTGCAGGACAGCATGGCATTGTGACATTCTGAGTTAACACAATTCTAACCATAAGTACAGAAACCTATTCATTCTTGTTACCCAAGAAGTAGGCTTTTGTTTGTTTATTTAGCTTCCTTAAAACACTGAAAGCAACCCATCCATTTTGATGCATCCCTAGAGCTGCCCTTGAGGATGATGTCCCTTTTGTGGAGCTTAGGTCAAAATGGATTAAATTGTGAGGGTAGTGGGAATGAATGCCTGATGGTAATCTTTGGGGATCAGAGTCACACAATCCCTCTGAGGTGACTAAAGCCTTTTTTGGTTTTCAGGGGCTAGAAGAGCAGAAAGGCAGACGGTCCTGGCCTCGGAAAAACCTGAGTTTCCCCCATAACTCAGTCTCTTCCATTGCAACCAGACCATCTCTCTGTCCAACTGCATATCTGCTTTGGTTTTGTTTTGGTTTTTTTCTCCCTGAAAAGGGCACAAATGAACACAGGCAAAATTGCCTTGTGGGCAGGCTAAAGCATTCATTTCCAAAATGTTACAGAGAAGCAACAGGTAGGGGCCTTTGTTCAAGTGTCTCAGCATGCAAGTCTGCAGCACCCCAGGGACTTGTACCCCAGATAACAGCCCCAGGCTGGGTAATTTGGGGCAGGGATATTCAGTTGCAACACAAATGGCTTGCCTCTGTTGTGCACTACTTGTTCCTTTTTATCTTGCCCTGAACTTTTTATGGGGTTCTGCATGTAAGGCCAGAGTTAAAGTGCCAGCAAGCACACAATGTATCCATGGGGAAACCATTATTTTTGTGCGCTCCAAGTGCTTGTTTGAACCATCTAAATTATTTCTCTGGAAATCAGTCTGGCTTAAATGTGTTTATCCCTCTGCCTTTGTTAGTCCTTGTTTGCATTCACTGGGCATTAGTAACAGATGAGCACAGTCAGGGGAAGGTATTCAACTCTTTGAGGCACTGTAGTTGCTTCCACATTTCTAGCTGAGATAAAATCAACAAGAACTGGGGAAGGATGCTGTGGCTAGGAGCCCAAGGAGAGTTTGACTGGGGATAAAGAACACACTGTGGAGAAGCCTAAGGGTCTATCTTCACTTATATTGTTGAGCATGTGTATGTGTGCATTTTCATATACACACAAGATAGAGTAGATATTGCAGAGCCCTCAAGTCAAAGTGAGATCATCAGAGTTTTTTGGTGAGTAATTATGTCCAGAAACATAATGCCTTGTTTGGTCTCCTATGTAATTCTGAGCAAGTCACTTTGCTTCTTTGGCCAGAAAAAAACTTAGAACAGACCTGACAGCCTCCCAATTTTGATTTCCCATAATATGGAGGAATTAATGGCTTAAAATACCTGTCGAGGTTGACCAGGCAAAGGGACTTTCTAAGTCAGGAGACACATTGCAAGGGGTAATGCAGCGGCAGGTGGCTGGTATGGCATTGTAGTTAATCGTGTATGTTTTAGAGTTTGGTAGTGGAGGTGCCCTGGTACCTTTTAGCTATGTGATGTTAAGCCAGTTGTTAACTTCTCTGTGCCTTTATGTCTCTTTGATAGGGTGTGCCCCCCCCCCCCCACTGTCTCCTGTTTGGGATTGCAGGTTTCAAGGACAGGTAATGTTAAAATGGGAGAATGACCTTAGCTGGAATTTCCCTTCAGGGGGATGCAGGGGGGAAGAAAGAAGTGTAACAGATTTCCTGGAAGGCGGGAAATCAGGGTATATAAAGGGTGTGCAAACAAAGAGAAGGATTCGATTTGATTCTAGGCGATTGGATTGGGATTCCAAAATGGAGAGGAGATGGGAATCGGCCATCTTGTAAAGATGTGAGCCATGTGAGCTAGGCCATGTGGCCACCGAGGGCCTGCAA